>VZTZ01040850.1:150995-181862 GCA_013400955.1 Drymodes brunneopygia | reverse complement strand
GGATGCCTCCGTAACCCGCTCACTCCTTCCCAAAGATACATCCTCCAGTGGAACACCCCAGGCTGGTGGGGCTCAGTCCCATCGGTGGGCAGGGATGAGCAGGGTGCTGGGCGTGCGGGGGGGTGGCACTGGCATCGCCACCCCCCCCAAACCTTTGTGCCCAAGGGTAGCCCAAGTGCTGGGAGGCTCTGTGCGAAGCCCAGCGCACTGTGGGAAGCTGGTGCTGGCGGGGGGAGGCAGCAGCCGCCCCCACCCCCTCCAGGGTCACAGCGATGCCCAAACCCCGGCGTTCCCAGCCCAAAGCCGTGCTGCTGGCCCTGCGTGCCAGGGCTCCCTCCCGGCCTGACGTGACGCCGCTCCCGTGTGGATGTGGTTTTTCCTTCCCATAGCTTTGCCGCACCTCCCGTAAATCTTTTATTTGCCACTTGTCTGACCTGCGGGCAGGAGCGTTGCTGAGAGGTTCAGAGGAGCATCGTGAGAGCAGCGATAGCTCAGCTCTGCTTCAATCCGGCTGGGGGGAAGCTGAGTTCTCTCTCAATGCTGAGAATCTCCCGGGAAACCTCCTGGGCAGCCCTGCAGCCCCTTGTCCTGCAGCATGAGGCTGTCCCCTGGGCAGGTGGCACAGTGGCTCCTCCAAACACCCCTGGGTCCCTGTCCCAGGAGCTCAGCCCCAGTCGGGACCTCCCATGCGACTTCACTGGGGTGGGGGCTGCTTCCCTGCGGGGACAGGTGTGGCACAGGGGTGGCAGGTTGTATGTGTGGGGGACGAGGGGTCCAAGCAGCTTCTCTCCAGGGCACACACCCTGTTTTGGGAAGAGCTGGTTGCGTGCTGGGCTGGCAAATATTCCCAAAGAGCTCTCTGGGGCGGGGAGGGCTGCACAAGCAGGCCGTACCCGCGTGTGTGTGCTGTGTGTGTGGGGTGCGTGTGCTGTCTCCCGGCCAGGTGCAAATCCCGCCTTTGGCTGCAGAGATGTTTTGTGTGGATTTAGCGGGCGATGCTCGTGGCTGGCAGCCCAGCTCCTTCCCCACGGACGGTGTTCAAGGACTTCCCTTTACAGCTGAGACGGCCAGCTCGTGCCACTGGTGCTCAGCGTGCCCGCACCAGCCGGGCTCTGCTCCCCGCTCCACTCGGCCGTGCTGGAAGCAGGAGGCGCTGGCCCCCGGGAAGCTGTTTAAGCTGAACTCCAAACAATAAAAACTTATCATTAAAAAGAAATGCATCTTGGCTTCATGTGGCCTGGCAGCGCGGGGAGGAGTGATTCAGTGGCTTGTCAGCCCTGGGCGTTAGGCACGCCGAGCTGCACAACTGGACACTCTCCAAGTCCAGCAACTCATTTTCTGCAGATGGAGCCGGGACCGTGCAGCGGGCTGACGGTTAATTTGCAATCCAACATACCTTGACATAACCCACAGCCGAATCGCGGAGGTGGTGCAGGATGGGATGCTCGGGAGCTTGGGCTGGGCTGTGCCAGCAGGGCTGGCCCCTCGCAGCCCTGCCATGTGTGGGGTGTCCCCACTGCACCCTGACACTGGGTGCCTGCGAGGGTGCGGGTGCAGGGTCCGGCTCGCCCCGGTCCCGGTCTCCAAGCAATGCGGTGAGCGGGAGGGAGGGTGCCTCCCTGGCAGAGGGGGCCGTGTTTTTGGGAGCTTGAGTGATGCTCAGGGTGAGCCCTGCCCGGGCCAGGGGTCAGCGGGGACACTGGCCTGGCTCATCACTGACTTACATCGAGCCATGTCACCTCCTGTTGCCTGTCACAGGGTCTGGCTGTAGCCGTGGAACTGGGGACATGGGTAGGGGCGTCCACAGCCCCACAGCCCTGGATCCAGCTCCACAGGCTGTCGGGAGGGGTTGGGTGCTCAGGGTGCGCCTTGTCTTGGGCACACGGTGGTGCCTGGGCACCGATGGGCACGGACCCTCCCCCTGGGGCTGACAGGGTGAGGAGGGGGTTCTGCCAGCAGCCCTGCCCGGATCGATAGGCATCGGAGAGGATGATTCATGTCTCAGGCTGCGGCCCGAGGGCAAAAACGGGAGAGAGGTTTGATGTGAGGATGCCGGGAGGCTGCGGGCCCTGCTGGGAGTTGCGGCTGCTGGCAGCGCTTCCCCTCCCGGAGCCGGCTCTGCCCGCACTGCCCCGGGGTCCCGGCTTGGCCTGGGGGAAGAAAACGACTGAAGCAACACAGGATCAGACCCAAGCTCTAAACCGAGTCTTTTTTAAACATTTCACACACTGTCTTCTACGCTATGGTCCAAGACAATGAGCAGATTTGCGGTGGGGCTGTCGGGCAGGGGCTGGGCTCGGGTCAGCTCTGTGCCCCTCGTGGGGACAGGACATTCCAGAGAGTGGGACACCACAAGACAGGGCTCGGTGGCACTTTACCCTCCGTGTTGTGTTCAGCCACGCTTGGTGTGCATCCCCGGGGTGCCAGGGGCCGAGCTGGTGAGAGCACCGATGGCCCGTGGGTCCACCCAGAGAGGAGCTGCGCCGGGCAGGACTGTCCGAGACTCGGAGCCGAGGCTGGGGAAAGGCTGGGGGGGGGACACCGAGCCCTCCCCCAGGGACAGCGTGTGCTTTCCTTGGCAGGGAGCCACAGGAGGCAGAGCCGTCGCTGCACACGCAGGGCGTCAGACATCATCACCATATTAATAATGAAAGGGCAGCTCCTTCAAAGCTCTCCGTCCCCGCGCCGGCGAGAGCGCAGAATGCAGAGGAGGAGCGTGAGCCTCATCCCAAGCAGCCGTGGGGAGAGCGCTGCGGTTCCTGGATGGTCCTTCGCTGCTCCTTCACCAGGCCACTGACCTGGGGTGCCAAAAACCTGCCGGGTCCCCGCTGGGTGCTCTCCCTGCCGGCAGTTTGGCTGCTGCCGGGGTCCCTGCAAAGGAACGGAGCAGCCCACGGTGACTCCAGCTCCTGTTCCCAGCACTGCCCTGTGCAGGCTCCCCTGTCCCCCTCGTCCAGCAGGAAAGGCCATTTTGGCTGCAGGGAAAGGAGCCTCTCTCCCCAGGGCTGAGTGCTCTGTCCTGAGTGACACGGCAGGACACTGCTCGCTGTGTCAGGGCCTTTTTCTTGCACGGGAGGAATCGATGGCTCAGACAATGAGACAAACTACCCACAAAGAGGGCTTGGGCAGCAGCCAGCACGGGGTCAGTGGCAGCAGCTCCTGGGGCATCACTCCTGCTCTTCTCCCTGCAAGATATCTGGGTTCCCAAAAACCTTGCTTTAACACCCCTGCTTTGTCTGGACCATCTCCAAGCCTGGCTGTGCTTTGTGAGGGTCTCAGCAGGACCAGACCAGGGGCTGAGCATATTTTTTCCTCTCTCCCCCCTGTCAAACCCCCTCCTCCACTTTTGCCCCTCTTGGGGGGCCAGAGCTGGGAGGGCTTTGCTGCAGATGCCCTGGTCTGGGGAGGAAAGAATCAAACCCTCTGTGCCAGGTGGAGATGGAGCTCCCCACGCCCACCCTGTACCCATCCCACTCCCACCCCATGCCCATATGCTCTCCCCAGCACCCCGAGTGTTTCAGAGGGTCCCACCCTGCAGCAGTGTCCCAGAGGGGTGGCGGCTGCTCTGTCCCTCCCCACCCCTTCCTTCCCAGCACTTTCTCAAGCTTTTTCCCCCTCTCCCCTCTCCAAACACAACAAAAGCCCCAAATCCCTCACAAATGAGAAACCTCTTTTTGTTCCTCTTTTCCCTTTGCTTTCTGCCACGGCAGAGTATTGATTGGAGCTGATGTGCTGTAATCCGCTGTTTCTGTGAAAAGTTGGCATCCCAGAGTCCCTGGAGGGGCTGGATCCTGCCCCAGTGTGGGTCTTGCTCCTCTGCCAGGCTTGTGGATAGCAGGAAGGCTGAATCCATCCCCTCCCATCCCATCTTGTCCCATCCCTGCAAATCCAGGGGCTGTACACTTGGTGAGAGGGTCATCATGAGCAGCTGATGGGTGGGAAAAGGCTCTGGTTTGGAGCAGAGCCAGGTCAGAACCCACTGGGATGGATATCCAGAGTGCTGGGCTTCTGAAGGAGCCCTCCTACCCTTTTGGCAGGGCAGGGGGTGGTGACAGGAGGGNCGTGCTGCCACTCTGTCTATACTTACTGATGGCAAATGGGCCAGAGAGCTGGAAAGTGAGGGGAAAGAAACCCAGCCAAAAATTGCCAAAAAACACAGGGAAGATTTTAATTTAAAACCTTTTCCCACATGGAGAGCAGCAGCCTGGGCCATCTGGAGGAGCATATGCAGGTGAGGGGGGGGCAGTGGTGCCTCCTCCAGCTCCCTCGCTCTCAGCAGCCCCCAGAAAGGGCTTTGGGCTGCTGAAAACTAACCCTGGAAAGGACCTGGGCACCCCAATGCCAAACATCAGCCTGGGGGAGCCCAGCTTTCCCTCCTGAGCTACCAAGACCTCTCTGTTTAATTGCTGTATTTGCTGCAAAAGTGGTGATGAATCCCAAAGCAAACTGCAATAGCAGCTGAGTTTATTGCGAGAGATTAATTCAGTGGTTTAATTGAAACCACAGGAGCAGGATGGGAAAGCATCAGTGTGGGGCTGGGAGGAGGGGGTCAGGGTCAGCTCTGCTCAGCACCCACATCCACCCCTAACCCCAGCAGTCAACGATGCCCAAAATTAGCAGATTTACTTCTCAGGGGACTCCTCCATTGGCTGAGCAACACATCCAGC
Organism: Drymodes brunneopygia; assembly: GCA_013400955.1. Classification (NCBI taxonomy): domain Eukaryota; kingdom Metazoa; phylum Chordata; class Aves; order Passeriformes; family Petroicidae; genus Drymodes; species Drymodes brunneopygia. The sequence continues at coordinate 177,195 of VZTZ01040850.1, read as the reverse complement.
ATCCCAAAGCCCCAAGTCTCCTAGCAACTCCCCAGCACTGCCTGTGCCCACCCATTAACCCCTTCCCAAGCCCCCCCCACGCTGTGTGGAACACCGGGTGCTTTGAAGGCGTCGCTGCCACTCTGGGTGGGAGCAGGGATTGATGCAGCAAATAAATCTGCAGGGGGCTGGAAGGAAGCTCGAGTTGCTGGGATGGGTGGGAGAACCGAGCCGGGCTGGTTGGCCGGGACTCTGAGTGTTTGATTTCAGGTGGCACAGAGAAACCCTCAGGTTTATGGATTGGTGGTTTGGTTTCTAAGTGTCATGTTGGTTTTGGAGGTTTTGTCCTCCTGGCTCATGGAGGTGCTGGGGAAAGGTCAGGGAATGCCCAAATCGTGGCCAGCCCATGCTGCTCCCTGCTGCCATCGGCACCAGGAGAGGCTGAGCACGAGCCAGCCTCTTCCTCCAATTTCAACAATAAATCAATGCCATGGTTTCTTTGGGAGTAGGATGGAAGGGAAATTTTTGAGGAAAATGGCCTTGAAGGTGTAAAATCACAGCAGGACATGGTGTGATGGCCAGGCCTGGGCTGAAGGAAGTGGGGCTGCCCCGTGATGGTTTTTTCAGACCTAGCTTCACCTTTAGAGATCAGAAAGCAGGAAACAAGGGTTTGAAAAAATAGTGGGGTTTCTGGTTGAAAAAACCGGTTGGCATGGAAAAAAAACCAACCAAGTTTGTTTGGGTTTTTCTTTTTTCAAACTGTCTTAAATATAGATAGACTGGGAAATGTGTCCAAAGATCATGTGCCACTGAAAAGGATAAATCACTTCTCTCACTTTAATGTGCTTTGTTGGGGTTTTATCAGACACATTGTCATAAAATTACCAAATTGAAATTTTAAATGGGGGGAGAGAGGGGATATCTGGAGGGTTTGTTCTTGGTTCTCTTTTCTTATTGCCAAATAAAATACAATTAAAGCAACATTTTCTATGCCAGCCAGCATAGCTAACATCGCTTTTCTGACAGCACTTTTCCCTGTCAGCCAATGAAAATAAATGATGCAGGATTACCAGGGAGCATCCAGCCTCTGTGGCTGGAGGGGGATGCGGAGCAGCAGGCATTCCAGTGGGAAACAGAAGGATTTTATTCCCGCGGTAAGTGGAAATCTCCAGGGCTGTTTCCCACAGAGCTCTCTGCCGCCGCCTGGAGCGAGGCTTCGCCTTTCCTTTGCTCTCCCAGCTCCCACCAGCGCTTCCCAGTCTAACCTAGCCCTTGGCACAGCCGCTGTCCGGGGGTGCCAAATTAACTCGGGACCCCCTGCAGCACTTTTGGGGTGACCACAGTGAGGTCACCGTGGGTCCGGTCCCCTGTGGGGCTCATTCCCGTTCCAGGGGCTCATTCCCCTGCCCGGGGCTACCGGCGGCTCAGCTGCTGCCTGCACCGAAATCCCCGTGGTAATTGGATGAGGGCACTGGTTTCCATGAGAATTTTAAATCAGAGCCCCAGCCCCGATGCGGGGCGACACGCTTGGGGATATAAAGACACGGTAGATCATGTCACAGAGGAGTTATTTCTCCTGCTTTAAAGTCGAAGGTATCGCAACATCTTCTTATTTGTCACAGAGTGTATTGGGGCATCTCTGATTGATGGGAGGGGGGAGGCAGCCCTCGGCAGAGGGGCTGAGCACTCACCACTCGTCACAGCCATGGGCTCTGGGGGGCTTTGGCAAAGCAGGCTCAGAAAGTGCTTAAGTGCTTTCCAAGCCTGATTTTCCAAAGCCCCCTGAGAAACCATCACTGTGATGAGTGGTGAGTGCTCAGCCACTCCCAGGGGACAACCCAGGCTGTGCCTGTGGCCACAAACCACTGTGACAGTGCCAGTGCAGGTGTCCCAGTGCTGCAAAGGTCCTGGAGGCTTTGGGGGCAGCAGCTCAGTGCCACCATCCCGAGCTGGCTCCTCTTGGGACCAGTACAGGGAGTCATTTAGCAAATGAGGGGCCCCAGTGTCCTCCCAGTTACTGATTTAGCCAGGTCTCTTGTTGTGGTGACCATCTGGTGGCATCTGCTACTGCTCAGCTGTCACCCACCCTCCTGGTGGAGGGGAAATCCGGGCACCTTGTGGATGGGGTACACAGGGGACATGTCCAGAGATCCAGCAGAGTTAGGGACAGCCATGGCAGGAACATCCCATAGCTCCTGTCATGGTGGGGATGGATGGATGGATGGGTGGGTGGATGGATGGATGGATGGATGGATGGATGGATGGATGGATGGATGGATGGATGGATGGATGGGTGGATGGATGGATGGATGAGTGGATGGGCAGATGGACATCTCCCCACCCACAGCACGGAGGCAGGGGGGGACAGACAGGGAGATGCGCCTCATTAGCCAATGGGGTGGCCTCAGGTGATGCTGACAAGCCCATTAAAGGGGTTTATCAAGGGGACTGGGGCTGGCAGGAGGCTGCTGCTTTTATCTGAGATGCTGCTTTTGGGCTGGGAGAGCCTAAGCCTCTGCTCGTTAATTAGAAAGGCTTCGAGGAGGTTTGTGCTGCTTGGCCTCACTTGTGAGCAGCCGTAATATGATGAGCGATTAGGGACTCTGAAGCTTTTTAGCCGGTGTCATTAAGCTGCTGATGAGCTCAGGCGAGGGAAGGTCCTTTTTGGCTGTGCCTGAAACCGCCTGGTCCTGCTCTGACCCAGCGCTTCCTCCTGTCCTGGTCCCCAACCTCCTGAGTCCCATGTGATGGGTGAAATGTGTGTCCTGGGGACAGTGATGCCTTGGCTGTCACCCTGTGTCCTTGAGCTGGGTCAGATCTGGTGTCGTTCAGCTCATCAGTGAGATGATGAGCTTGTGGTCATGCACGAGTGAAGCTGAGATGTTCCCATTTTCACTGTCTGCCAGGTATTGAGAGAATTTGGGGATGATTATCCCTGAAAAGGTGACTTTAGACCATTTGTGCATCAGGGAAGAGGACGGTGATGTGTGTCCTGACAATTGCTTTGGGAGAGAGCTCCTTTCCCCATTACGGGCTTTCCCCACTCATCTGGGCACTGATGGTGAAGCTTTTTGCTCAGGGGACATCCTGACAGTATCACTGTCCCATCCTCCCCTTGAGGGCCCCCAAGGGCTGTGGCAAAGCAGGGAGCAGAATCCGCTGGATTTTCTCTGCCCCCCTCACTCATCTCCTCCCGTCTGCCTTGGCAGAACTTCCCGCAGCTCAGCAGCGCCGTGCCCCCCGTGCTCTGCCTGGCACCGCCGGCGCTGTATTTACGGCAGTGTTAATTAAATACTTTCCGCAATCAGCGCCACGCATGACCCCGCTCCCCGAGCCGGGCTGGGCTGGAATGTGCCATCACCGAGCAAGAACATGACTGCTGCCATCCCAGGGAATTTCTAATAGAGATTTACTCATCCCAGGCCTCTCATTTCTCCGTTTTGTGACATTTTGCAAAGTTCAGGTTTACAAAATAAGCCGGCGCACGCCAGAGATGCTCCAGCCATTATTTACACTGCATGTGAAGTTTCCCATTGCACTGGAGATGGGGTCTTCACTCTGTGTTCAGCAGAGCTGGGGGGTGCACTGGCAGCTGCCCTTCCCTCCTCCCTGCCCAAGGGGCTGCTGTTTTTGGCAAAGAGCACCCCCTCACCCCTGCTGTCCCCCCTCTCAGGGCACTGCCTGCCGGGAGAGCAGCAGAACGCTGTCTGTGCTCATTGAAATGCTCGTGGCATCCTGTGGCTCAGCCTGCCTCCAACCCCTGCTCCAGTCCCAGGGTGAGGGGTGGGGTGGGAGAGGGAACAGGACACGGTGTCAGCGAGGGCCAGCAAGGGCTGCTGCCGTTTTTGGGCTGTGATTTGGGATGCTCAACTGCTCTGCTTTTAAAAATAAGCCTGTGCTGAAAGCTGGAGGAGAGCATGGAGGCAGCAGGCTGCCAGCAGAATCCTGTTACTGTGCCACAGCCTCCAGGTCTCAGCTATGGGCAGAAAATCCATTTTTGGCAAATCACTGGTGGAAGGAGCTGCCTGCTCCAGGAAGGTGAGGCCGTGTGTGTGCTGGAACACAGGCAGGTGTCCATCCCAGAGGCTTGTCCCTGCACGGCACAAGGTGGTTGGTGCCTTTCTTACCCTCTCCCATTTAACCTGTGGCCAGCTCCTGTGGGTGGTGGGACCTGGGGCAAACCGCCAAGCTGGGTGTCCAAACCTCCTCCTCCTCCTCTTTCTCAGGATGGAGCTGGCCATCCTGTCTTCCCTTTCCTCCAGCAAGGTCAGCTCATTCCTTCTGCTGGAAACCAAGGGGTGCCCATCTCACAGTGTCACTGCGGGAGTGCAGTGGAGCCAGGGGCAGGGACCCAGCCCTCACCCCAGCTCCAGGGGATGGATGGGGCCACCCTCAGCCTCGTGGGTGCTGGAGGCAGGTAAGTGGCACCAAGACTCACATGCCCTGTGAAAACCTGTCCGTGCTGCCAGCCTGGAGCTGGGCTGTGGGACATGAGGGGCTGTGGGATCCTGCACACCTCGCTCCTGCCCCACGCCTGCCTTGTCAGGTCTGATCAGGAGGAGGATCAGTCGGCCCTGTTCCTCGCTCTCCAGATTTAATTAACAGGCCTTTCATCTCTACCCTGAAGGAATCTGCTATCTTCTGTCTTCTTAATTAACGTTCATTAAGCAAATCAGAAGAACATTTTCTCCTCTCTGCCTCCACGGCTTTTAACCCTTGCGGGGTTCCAGGTCTGTGTTGGGGCTAAAAAAGGCTCCTGGTCCGGTTGGTGTCATCACAACCTTGGTCACCACATCCCTGAAGTGCTTGGACCAAAGTCTTGGAGCAGTGGGTGAAGTCTCTCCAGGTACAGAGGACTTCAGGTGAGGCTGGGCTTTGTTACCAGTGGACCTTGTAGGGCAAGTGTAGGGCATCTCCTTGGGCAAAGGGACAAACTTGTGCCCAGCACCCAGCAGGAGCCTGGTGAGGGGCTCATCCAGTCTGGGGTACAGCTGAAACCATCTGGGAATGTGCAGATCCCACTCCAGCTGCAGCATCCCCACTGCTGAGCACAGCAGTGTCACCAGCAATTCCCACCAAGCTCTGGCCCTGTGGAACATCCCCCCACACCCAGTGGGCTGTGGGAGGTGAGATTGGGATCCTCAAAAGCTTTGCCTGAATCCTACTACATCCTGAGCCCTGGTTGTGTGGTCTCATCGCTCTCTAACCTCTGCAACAGGGGCAGGGAAGTCATCTCAGGGATGTGTTGCATCCCAAGGAGGAGGAGGCAAACCCTGACACAAAAGATTTGGTTGGAGCATGGTTAATAGTGCCAAGGTCATGGGTTCAATCCTCATATGGGTCATTCACTTAAGAGCTGGGTTCAATGATCCTTTTGGGTCCCTCCCAACTCAGAGTATTTTATGATTTTGTCTCCTGCCCAGAGCTTACAGCCTCAGTACCTCGGGAAAAGCAAAACACCTGGAAAACCTCATCCCTGCAGGATGCAAATCCCCTTAAAACTGGTGGTGGAAACACACGGGGCAATTATCGAGCTGAAAACCCTTCTCTTTCTCCCTGGAGGCTGCCACTGGGTTTGCCACTGGCCGCCCACTCCCAGGCAGCTGCTGCACGGCTCCTCGATGCTGGGAAATTCACCCTTCCCAGCGGAGCTGGCTCTGGCTGTCAGAGCCTGGGTCAATATATGATAATGGGGCTTTGAAACGGCGCTGCTGCGGGAGCCGCTGCCCAGGACTCTGATTCACAGCTCCCCTCTGGTGCTTTCTCCTGCAGTGTGTATGGGGAAGGAGAATAAAATAAATAAGAGTAGAAGGGAAGGGGAGGAAGGGAGCTTAAATTATAAATGAGGACTAAGTTTGCAGAGCCCCCGTGGGCAGCTCAGTGAAGCAGTGTGGGGGTCAGAGGCAGAGCTCCCCTGTGCATCCCACTTTTGCAAACACAGCCCCGGGGGGTGTGGGGCAGGGGTTGCCCTGGGGAATGGCACCGTGCCAGGCTGCCTCTCTCCCCGTTTGCTGTCACCCTCCTGCCCCCGTGGGTCAAATCTGGAGGGTGCCATGGTCCCCAGAGGGATTCCCCTGGCACAGATTATAATTAGCATTAGTTGAGAGCTGCCAGTGATGATCTGGTTTTGCCACCCCACGGAGTTGCCTCCCCAGGAATGTGCCCTCACTCGGGGCCAGGGGACTGGGCTGGCTCATGGCAATAGGCAGGGATGGGACCCTCACTCGAGGGTGCTGGTGTGGCAATGCTGTGGAGGCGTTGGGGGTGTCACAGACCCACAACCCAGGCAGGTTGGTGTAAGTGGGAGAGCAGTCAGTGCCCCATAAATCAGTGTGAGGGAGAAGAGGGTGCTGTGCTGAATCTGTTTCAAAGCCTTTCCCAATCCCCTCTCCACTTTGAGGCTGCAAGAAACGTGGTGAACCCCACCAATTTAAGGAAAAAGCCTCATGTGAGGCATGAACCTCCACAAGCTCCTTCCCAGGGCTGAGAAATGGAGGAGCTCAGCTACATCCCCGCAGCTGAAGATGCAAATCCCCAAACCACAAAGCAATGGAAATGATTTGGGGATGGAGCACTGAATGGTCCCATCCCCACGGCCTGGGGACCAGGATGGCCTGCGGGGATCCCAAACTCCACAGCTCAGGCTCACACACGAATATTTCGACATTCCCAGCAGCTTCCACAAGATGGACCTCGGAGCGAGAGGAGGTGCCGGGTAGGGGGACCCGTCCCATCCCATCCCATCCCACCCCATCCCGTCCCGTCCCATCCCATNGGTGCCGGGTAGGGGGACCCGTCCCACCCCATCCCATCCCACCCCATCCCGTCCCGTCCCATCCCATCCCGTCCCGCCTGCTGCAGCCCTGCCATCCAGAGGAGGCTCAGAGTCCGGCCAGGAGAGCCGCGGCATGGCACGGCCTGCCGGGCTCTGCCTGCTGGCCCTGCTGGGGCTGGGGGCGGGGGGCTCGTCCGCCTGCTGGGACCCCCGGGGGCAGCCCCGCCGCTGCATGCCCGTCTTCGAGAACGCCGCCTTCGGCCGGGCCGTCCAGGCCACCAACACATGCGGGTCGCCCCCGGAGGATTATTGCCTGCACATGGGCGCCCACCACGCCAGCGCCCTGTGCCACCGCTGCGACGCCACCGACCCCCGGCGCCACCACAACGCCTCCTTCCTCACCGACTTCCACAGCCAGGAGGAGAGCACCTGGTGGCAGAGCCAGTCCATGGCCTTTGGCATCCAGTACCCCAACTCCGTCAACATCACCCTGCACCTGGGTAAGTGCCAGCAGGAGCCCTGGCGGTGTCGGGGGAGGGCAGCGGCTGCGGGCGCATCGAGATCGGGGTGCAGAGACGGGGGATGGATGCTCCTGCATCCTGCGGCTCTTACTGCCGGTGCTGGATTAAGGACAGGATCCTCCCCAGGGATTTTAGGGGGTGTATGGCGGGAGCTGCGCTCTGCAAAGCACTGAAAGGACTCGGGGAGGGTCTGCCCTGCCCATCAGCCGAGCCCCAGTTTGCCAGGAGCTGTGCCTGTCTGTGCTGTTCCCAGCCAGCCATGCCCGGAGTGCCCGCTCTCCCCTTCACCCCAGGCTGCTTTTTAGGGATCATGGAAGCTTGCAGAGCAGGAGGCAGGAGGCAGATGGTTCCTACTCCGGGAGAGCCTTGCCCGGGGAGCCAAGCCCCTCCTGTTTCACCCCCATGCGTTGCTCCGGGTGCCTGGTATGTCTCAGGGTGCAGAGCTCCAGACACACCGTGCAACCCCAGAAGGTTTCCCCAGCTGGCACCCGACCCGCTGTGTTTTAAATACTGCGCAAGCCGCCCACTTGGAGGGTACTTAAACCCAAGGGGCATGCCTGGCATTTAAAAAAGGTTTTATAACATTTTCCTGCCATCTAAACTCCCCTGGCTGTTGGCCAGCGCTGTAAAATCTTCATTCTCTGCAGTCTCCTGCCATCTGCATGCCGAAGGCGGGTACTGGAGGGGCTGCGGCTGGAGCTGGTGAGGGGACAGCCGAGCGTGATGAGGGGACAGCTGAGTGGCGGTGTGGCACGGTGCCGTGCTGGTGGGACCCAGCAAGGTCAGGGTGACCGTGGAGGGTCCGTGCCTGCCCCGGCAGTGAGGAGGGAGCTGCCCGGCTGGGTGGAGGTCGCTGCTTTCCCAGCCCCCTGCGAGCGGGCGGACATCTGGTGCTGTCCCCGGGCTGGGGCTGGGCTCCCCGCCGGGCATGAGAGGAGTCTGCCATCCTCCCTCCCTGCTCCTGCCAGCCCTGACAGAGGGGATTGCCGGCCTCTTGTGCACCTAACGCGGGCTGTCAGATTGTCCCCAATCCGTTCGTGTGTGACCCGGGGCACAGACCACCCGAATGCAGCCTGTGTGGCTGAGCCAGCTGCCGCCGGGCGACTTTGTGGCCACCAGTCCCAGCTCGGCACAGCGACATGTGCGGGCTCTGCAAGCCCCGGGGCTTCCTTCCCAGCCTCTGTCCTTCTTCCAACTCTTCCCTGCCTCCTCTGTGATCCCTCTTGGACCCCACACTCGGGTTTCCTGTGGAGCCCAGGCCCTGTGACCACCCTGCTGTGTCTGTCTCTGTCTCTGTTAACACAGCCAAGGCTAAAGCATTGCACCGAGCCCATCTTCCAGCCTGTCCCTATAGCCCTTCCTGAGCTGGAGCATCTTCTGCAATTGTACCTTTCTTCCTGCATGGCTCCTATCCCTTACCATGCTGAAAAGGACCATTTTGGTGCTGGGCACATCATTGTCTGATCTTTCCTACAGTTGCCTGGCCCTCCTCTTGTCCCAGCCCAGACTGTTTTTATTGCTGCCTTAAAGCTTTCACTTGGGCTAAGCAGGGAAAGCCCAATTGGCCCCTGAAGTCCTCTGGAATGCAGCCTGGGCTGAGCCCTTGCTCCTGAGCTCCACCGAGTAATTGGGTGTTTCAACCCATGTAGTGTGTCCCCCCAGCCTGCCTGTCGTGCTCTGTCACACCTCTCCTGTGCTCTCCAGCGTGGTTACCTGGGGAGCTTATTAAACAAGACATGGGATGACTTGGACAGGACCCGTGTTTACCTGCGTGTTGTTGATTGGCGTTAATTAGATTATGCTCCTTTAAACCTCCCCTCCCCGTGAGGTTCCAGCCATGCTGTTATGGTGCATTGGGCTTGCAGCTGGTCGATCATCCCAAGGGTCCACAGCTCTTGCATTTGCCCTGTCAGACATCAGGAGGGAACCCAAAATATCCATGGCTTGCAAAGGCAGCAGACACCGGGGCTCCTCAGGAAGCAATCTGAATGCCAATGGCTCATTTTGGAGTGTCTGGATCAGGCGATCTCTGTGTCTGTGACTCTGACTCTGATTTTCCTGCGGGATGAGAGCCCGGGGCTGAGGTTTGGCAGGGCTAGAGGTGACAGGACATGTAGGTGACATGCCTGGTCCTCCTTTTCTGCTCTCCAGAATTCTCTTCTTGGAGCCCCAGAGCAGTACAAGCTGCAGTTTGGGCTCTGGGGGAGGCAGGTGAACATTTTTTCAGGTGACAGCACAGCTGGGAGAACACCCAGGGGTCCTGGTGCTGCTCGTGCACCCATCCCAGCATCACTGTCCTGCAGCACATCTGGCTTTGGGACATGTCACACCTGAGCAGCAAAGAGGAGACAACCAGCCTGGGTTATTTTCTAGATCTTATTTTTCCTAAGGAGAAATTGGCTGACCGAAAAGCCTGTCTGGGAAAAGCACATGCTCCCTCATGAAAATTCCTCAGGAAAGTGAATCTCCTCCATCCATAGCCGGAGGCACCAAAATGGGGCTCCCCGAGCCCGGCCGTCCCCTCCCCTCGCGCGGGGCCACTGGGGCAGGGGCGGTTTATTGACACAGCACTGCGTTCCCTTCCTCTCCCAGAGGAAACTGCTCCGGGAGGTGACGGCCCCGACCTCGCTGTTTTGGTAGCCATCCCCCTCGGGACCGCGCTGTCTGGGAACCGGTGCCTGCCAGGCGTCCTCTCTGCACGGGGTGCAGGACAGGGGCACCCCTGCTGTCACCAGCCTGGAGCGCTCCCAGAGGGAGGGGAGAGGCACTAGGCGAGGGTGGGACAGCCCAGCTGCAGCCCCTTCTTGGCCCTCGTCACCTCCGGGTGGGCTGGGAGTGGGTCTGTCCCCCTCTCCAGGCGCTCCACCGGGCCCTTCCTACATCCCTGATGGGATGCAGCTGCTTTTCCCAGCGCTGGTAGCCGGCTGCCTGTGCTCCCCCGCAGCAAAGTCGCAGCACATAAGCGACAGAATTCATATGGGCCCAATTAAAGGCTTGTTTTCCTAGTCCCGGAATAACCCCTCTAACATTCCCAACTCATTATCTTTTCAAATAAAGCCAAAACCTTGCAGCTAATTGTTTTGTGCTGTCAGGAGTGGTGCTGTTATGGAGCAATCCGGGCTTTGAGCTGGTCCTTCATCTCTGGCAATTAAGCGGGTCTGATGTTCACTTTGGTGTTTTCTCTTTTCCTTTCTGCTAATTCTTTCAAGCTCCTTCAGAGCTCGCCGGACGCCCCAGGGATTGGTGCCCTCCCTTTGTCTTCATCCCAGCAAAGATGGAAGCAATGCTGGGTCCTGGCATGCAGCTCCCCGGGAAGGGATTGGCCTTGATCCTTTCCAGCTCTCCATCCCTAAAGCACCACTGCCCTGGGGATGCTCTAAGTGCTGTGGGCCTAACCCTCCCCCACATCTGCTGGATAGAGCCTGGATTTGGAACTGCTCCTTGCCCGTTCAACCCACCCAGTGCACCCACATAAGGGGTGGGCACTGCATTGGTGCGAGAGCCAGTTTGGATCTGGACAGGGTTTGGGCTGCACCAAGGAGGGGCTGGTTAAGGGCAGCTGGGCAGAGATTTGTCCGTTTTTAGCTGCGGGAGGTGCTGCAGGATGCCGCCGGGATGATTCAGGCTGTGGTGCCCATTGGATGGCGGGCAGAGGGTCACAGCGCGGTGGGTCTGTCCCCAGGCAAAGCCTATGAGATCACCTACGTGCGGCTCAAGTTCCACACCAGCCGCCCCGAGAGCTTCGCCATCTACAAACGCAGCCGCGCCGAGGGGCCCTGGGTGCCCTTCCAGTTCTACAGCGCCTCCTGCCAGAAAACCTACGGCAAGCGGCCGCGGCAGTACCTGCGGCCGGGCGAGGACGAGCAGGTGGCCTTCTGCAGCGACGAGTTCAGTGACATCTCCCCGCTGAGCGGGGGCAACGTGGCCTTCTCCACCCTGGAGGGACGGCCCAGCGCCTACAATTTTGATGGAAGCCCCGCGCTGCAGGTGCCCCCAGGGTGGGAGGGGGGTGGTGTATGGACCCTTGGGATAAAGGGCATTATTACACCCACCCGGGGTAAAAGCACTGGCGATGCGCTGCATCCCTGCTTGAAAAGGTGCAGGTCTTGGTGGCCCAGACCTCTCCACCAAGGTGCCTCCCCCATGTCCCCCGCAGGAGTGGGTGACAGTCACTGACCTGCTCATCTCCTTGAACCGGCTCAACACATTTGGGGACGATATCTTCAAGGACCCCAAGGTGCTGCAGTCGTACTACTACGCCATATCCGACTTCTCCGTCGGTGGCAGGTGAGGGGCAGCCAGGCAGGAGTGTGGGGACCTTCTTGGGGCTGTAGGACTGGGGCAGCTGTTCCTCACCTCAGTTGTGTCTGAATCATGATTTTGGGGCAAACGGCTCAGATGTGGCTTCTTCCATGTGTAAACTGGAGCTGGAAGTGCAGAGATGGGTGATTAAACCTGGAGCTCTCCCAGCTGTGTGGAAAGATTGTCTTTTCCCCACTAGCCCACTCCACATGCCACCAGCTGTATTTGCTTTGTTCCCTCCCAGCCCAATGGCTTTTAATGACACTGGGGCTCACGTTGCTCCTCCTGTGATCCTGCTGGTGCCTGGGCACTGCGAAAGGGAAGTCCTGGGGTTCTAGTGGAAAGATGACCTAAAGCTGCAGAGGCTGGTGGAGGAGTGTGCATGGCCACAGGCAGAGAAGCTGAAACAGCTGCCAGCGGGAAAGGGCAGCAGATGTGGGATAGAGATGCAGGTGGCACCCACTTGGTGCTTCCCGTGGGCTGTGCTGCACATGCCCTTACCCAGCAGGGAGAAGTGGAAAATCTCCCCATCCCTGAGAGTGCTGTCTGTCCCAGGCAGCAGGGCCGGGACAGCTCCCAGCCGGCCGGCAGACCTGGAGCTGTTGTCCCACCTCCGGGGTCAGCAGCTGGAGCTGGTTAGCACGGGCCACCCTCGGCATGTGACCTCCCGACTGGCCAGGCTGGGAGCGCCTCGGGGACACCATGGGCGGCCTCAAGGCCAGCACAACCTGAGCTGCTCTCACCCCACAGCCGGGTAGCAGGGTCACACACCGCACAGCCTGGGCACCGTCCAACAGCTGCTTGCTGCTGCTGCCCACACCGAGGCTCAGAGCGGCTCCCCCGGGCCGGGGTCTCGCCGCAGGTGCAAATGCAATGGCCACGCCAGCGAGTGCGCCCCGGACGAGGCCGGGCAGCTGGTGTGTGTGTGCCAGCACCACACGGCTGGCCCCGACTGCGAGCGCTGCCAGCCCTTCTACCAGGACCGGCCCTGGGCACGCGGCACGGCCGATGCTGCCAACGAGTGCCTCCGTGAGTATCCCCGGGCTGGCTCCGTGCCCACGGCGGTGGCTGGTCCTGATGGGCTGTGCTGGTGCTGCATCCGCTCAGCCGGCACCTCCTGCACCTGCCCCACTTCGGGAGGAAGGGAGGATTTGTATCCCGGGGCTCCCCTTCACAGCAGCGCCCCGAGCATTCCCCATTCCCTTTACCCCACGAATGCAGCCCTCTGCTCCGTGCATGGCGCTGCACCCGCCTCTGCTTCCGAGGGCAGAAAGCTCTCGCTGCTGAGCCAAGGGGTCCCTCTGGCTCATCCGACCTCACAGGAGGTCGCCGTAACCTCCAGCGCCCTCCAGGTCCTCACCCGTCCTCCTTCCTCTCCCCCAGCTTGCAACTGCAGCGGCCGCTCCGAGGAATGCTTCTATGACCGGGAGCTGTTCCGGCGCAGCGGGCACGGGGGACACTGCCGCAACTGCCGCGACAACACGGCCGGGCCCCACTGCGAGAGCTGCAGGCAGAACTATTACCGCTGGGAGCCGCAGGGAGCCTGCCAGCCCTGCCACTGCCACCCCGCAGGTGTGTGGGGCTGTGCCCAGCCGGGCTCCGGCCGCAAAACTGCTGCCCCAGCTGGAATTTGCTGGGAGGGATGGTTTTGGTGGGTTCTCCCTTGCTCGGGGTTCCCCCATCTTTCCCGTCCTGTGTCTCTCCCCGGCTGGGGTTGAGCCTTAGGGCTGGCCGGGGTCTCCACAGGCTCCCTGCAGCCCCAGTGCGACAGCTCGGGGACCTGCGTCTGCAAAGCCAACGTGACGGGCTGGAAGTGTGAGCGCTGCAAGGACGGCTACCACAGCCTCAGCGAAGGTGGCTGCAGGTGAGGAGGAACCCGGCCCTGGACAGGAGCACCGGGATGCGACCGGGGGTCACCTCCTGCCTTCATCTCACCCCATCCAGACCCTGCACCTGTGACCCCGCGGGCAGCGTGGGCACCTGCGACCCCAACACGGGGCACTGCACCTGCAAGGAGAGGGTGGAGGGGCACTTGTGCAACAGGTAAGCACCGTGGCCCTGGCATGGGGACAGGAACACTGTCCCTTTCCATTCTTGGACTTGGTGGCAAGGCTGTGGGGCTGCATTCCTCTGCAGCACTGGGACTGGGCTCACACCGGGACACTGCTGTGGCTCCCTGCAGCTCTGCCTGCCCTGTGCCACATCACATACTCCTAATTCCTCCCTGTGCCCAGGTGCCAGCCTGGCTGGTTTAACCTGCAGCCCCACAACCCCATCGGCTGCACCAGCTGCTTCTGCTACGGCCACTCCAGCGCCTGCAGGGCAGCAGATGGCTACGAGGAGATTCACATCCGCTCCGACTTCAGCCAAGGTAACGAACCCCCCCAGCCCCCGGTGAAATGGAGGGCACTGCTCTGCCAATTTCGGCCAAAAACGTTTGGGAAGGATGTGGCTGAGTGTCCCTCTTTGGGGCTGAGCATCCCCTTTGGAGCTAACTGGTGGTGATGGGTGGAGAGGGTTTTCTGTGGCTTGCCCCTGTTAAACCTCTGCTTCTGCCCCCAGCTCCACGGGGACAGGCTTTCCGTGACTCCCCGTGGCATCCCTCCATGCCAGCCTGCTCTTGGAGCAGTGCATGGCTCAGGGAGCGCTGTGGGGCCAGGCACGGACACTCCACCGCACCAGGGACTGCAGGAGCACTAGAAATCAGCTCAGACAGATAAAAAATAACAGGATGGAACCTGCTGGGAATTTCCCCAATTATTCCCACCTCTCCCCATGTGATGGGATGTGACAGCGCGGCTGGGAGAGCGGCATGGGGTGCTTTTGCCCGGCTGCTGGCAGGGCTGCTCCGGCAGGGCTGGAAGCGTGCGGGATGCTCGGGGAAACCCTGCCATCTGCCGCGCATCCCGGCGTGTGCAGCCCCGCTGCGGGGACACTGCAGCCCCGCAGGGACGGCACCCACACCCACGGCAGGCACCCCGCTCTGCCTCGCCTGTTTCCACATGGATGCGAATGCGCCAGGCACGGGTGGATCTTAATTGCCTTTAAACCGCGCTGCCAATTGCTGTGCCGCTGGAATGTCTCGCACGGCCTTGAAGCTGAGCCAGGCTTTAAACCGAGTCTTTTTTTCCACCCTTCACACAGCCAATTTGGGGCTGCTCCTTTGCGGACTGGTTTGGCAATCTCTGAGCTGAGATGCGACCACGGCACCCTCCTAAAGCCCCGCTCCCCAAAACGCTCCCCAGTCCACAGTAGAGTGGGATCAGATGGAATTTTCTACTGGGTGACAGAGTCCAAATTTGGAATGATTTGATAACAGAGCACAGCCCACTTGAGAGATTTCCAAGTGTTTGTCCTGCAGGGCTGGAAGAAATAACCAGCCCTGAAGAGCTGGGGGGAGTTTAACTGGTTTCTTAAGGAAATCAACTTAATGCAATTACGCCCTGTCTCTTCTGGGCTTCTCCAGCATCTCTCCTCAGGCTTCCTGCACTCACCAGCCCACAGTAAAGTTAGAATGGCAGCACAGGCAGGGGGGCAAAAGTTCAAAGATAATAATTTCCTCCAAAGCTACAAAAATAAATAGATGAGAGGTGGTTAAGGCCACCATCCAGGGCATGAGAGCACAGGCTCCAAGTGAAACAGGCTGTTACGAAGTGCTGGCCCCTTCCAAGACTCAAGAGAGTGTTGAGAAGGAGGGACAGAACCCCTGAAAGCAGCACCCCGCTAGTGCTCTGCTGGCAGGGACTCACTGCTCCCTCAGCTGTGCAGTGTCACTCTGTCCTGTCACACAGGGCTGGACGGCTGGACTGCCACAGCTCCTGGCACCACAGACCTGCTCCTGCACTGGGCTGCTGGAGAGATCATCACCCAGTGGGATGGAGAGGAGCCAGTGGATTTTCTTGCACCAGGTATTGTGTGTGCTGGGTCCCTGGGGGGCTGCTCTGCCTTGGGGACTCCCTGGTGGCGTCTGTGACTCCTGTGCTGGTGCAGGAGGCACTGGGCTCCATTCCAGAGCTGAGCATGTTTCTATAGCAGAGGACCGTGGGGGGTATGGGAACAGTGGGCCAGGACCCCAGGAAGGCAGGTTGGAGCTGGCACCACTCTGGGAGGGTGACAGTAGCTCCTGGTGATGTTGGTGGGAGTAGGACTGCACTGGGCAGTCCTGGCAGAGCTGGTGCCTCCATGTCCTACAGACTTTGCTCCTCTCTCCCCTCACAGAGAAGTTTCTGCAGAACCAGCGCCTCAGTTATGGGCAGCTCCTGTCCCTGCTGCTGGGAGTGGAGAATGGGACAAGAGCAGAAACCAGGGTGCCCCTGCTCCAGGTCCAGCTGGTGCTGGAGGGTGAGGGGATGGAGATCACCATGTCCAGCAGCAAGAGCCAGCCCCAGCATGGAAAGCAGGCTGTCACCTTCAGGTACCTGTCACGGTGTTTTGGGGAGCCTTGGTGGGGTTTAGGGCACAGTGCCTGATTTGTCTGGGCTGCCCTGTTCTCGGGGTTCAGCTCCACCCTCTGCCCCCTCAGGGATTTAACTGTGCTGTGCCTGGGTCCCAGCCAGGAGCCAAGCTGTCCTGCAGCACCTGGCTCAGGCTGGCCCTGTCCTGCCTCCCACACTCCCTCTCCGACAGGCTGCAGGAGGCAGAGGAGGGTGCGGAGCCTTTGCTGTCGGCCTTCAGCTTCCAGCGCCTGCTCTCCAACCTGACCGCCCTCCGCCTCCGAGTGAGACCCGGCCCCGGGAGAGGTGGGCGGCTCCACAAAACATCCCCATGAGGCCCAGACTGGGGTGGGGCTGGAGACATGGAAACAGCATCAGGCTCTCGGGGACGAGAGGGATTGCAGGGGGTGTTTTGGGGAAGGGGCTGCCTCCTCTCTGTGAACACCCCTGGGCTCTCAAGGACGTATTTTGGGGTCTCCTGTGCCTGCCTGGCGCATTTCAGAGCAGACCAGGGGATGCACCATCCCATTCCCACCTCGCTCTCCCCTCTCACAGGCAGGCTGTCCCTGAGCGAGGTCCAGCTCACGTCTGCTCGCCCCGGGCCGGGCACACGGGCGGGCTGGGTGGAGGAGTGCACGTGTCCCATGGGATACACCGGGCAGTTCTGCCAGTCCTGTGCACCTGGATTCAAGAGGGAGATCCCATTTGGCAGCCCCTTCGTCAGCTGTGTGCCCTGCACCTGCAACCAGCACGGGGACTGTCACCCCCTCACAGGTATGCACTCCCCGACCCCTCCACTCACCTGTTGCTCCTGGTGTGGGTGACAAATCCCTGCCTTTGCTTGTTCTGAGGGAAGCTGGAAATCATTGGTGAGGTTGTGGTTTCCAAACTTTGCAAGTTGAATTGCTTGGGTGGTTGTAGGGACAGGATTCATAACTGCAGAGACAGAGATAGTTAATGAAGTGCAATAATGGTGGCAATTAACAATTAGAGGAGCATTTTTGATGATACTTGATGACCTTTAAGGAGGAGAAGAGAAGGGTGCTGGTCCTCAGAGGAGTGGGGGAGCGGGGACCAGGGCAGCAGAGAGGGTTTTGCGAGGCTGGGTCTCACAGGCAGCATCACTGCCCGATGAGAGGAGCAGGGCTAGGCACAGCTCTGGAATCTGCAAACTGAGGGTGAACCTGAGCAGAGAAACAAGGAAAAAGGCAGGAAACCACAGCGGTGCCAGGCTTGAGAAGCCAGCCCAAGCCCTCTGTGGCTGGTTCTCCTCAGTGGGGATAAACAGTGATGTACGGCCGGCATAGAGCGGGCTGGAGGAGCAGAATGCTTGGCGAATGTCCCTGCCCTGCCCGCGGAAACACGGCGGCAGCTCTGCAAAGCCGCCCTCATCCCGCAGAACCGGGGCTGGCGCCGCCGACTGCACAATCCCCAGGGATGGGGCCAGGCTTTTGATGTTCCGGCCTGGGCGCTGCCAGCCCGCGCACTTCCTCTCGTTTATTTTTCCACTTCTTCCTGCCACCCGCTTTTTCTTTCTTTTCCATCGTCTGACTCTGCCTGGATGTGGGGAAAATGGAATCACACCCCCTCCTGCGCAGCCTTCCTGGTATGACCCGACCCCACAAAACATGAGGGAAAGTCCTCCCCCTGACTCCTCTCTCTCCAGTGAAGCAGAGCATCTGCCTGGAGGTGGGGGGTTCCTTCAGCACTCTTCCTCCTCTTCCTCGCTCTCCTCCTCACAGCCGATTTCGGCAGGCTGACTCACCGGCTCGGCTCTCTCTGGAGGAGATGCTCCCCGGTGGGTGCCGGGCCGGCTGCTTGTGTTTTCCAAGGCAGGCTGGAAAGGACGTGCCTCGACGCTGAGAAATGTGTTGTGGATTACGGCAGGCGCCGGCAGCCTCCGCACACGCTGATGGTGCTGCCTGTGCCAGCGCTGCCTCGTCCCTGCGGCCTCCGTGTCCTCCCCAAAACCTCTCTTGAGCAAAGACAGGGCAAGGAGGGAAAATGTCCCGAGTACTGGTTGGAGATGTGCAAGCCCGCGGTCGGAGCTGCACATCCCTCTTGGCCAAGCTCAGCTCTGGGCTCTCTGTCCCTCCCGCAGTCCCTGCTGTTGCTCGGGGTTGAGTTTTCGCAGACCCTCAGCTCCGTTTTCCTCCCCACAGGGCACTGCCAGTGCTTGCACAACACCGAGGGTCCCTCCTGCGAGCGCTGCAGCCCCGGCTTTTACGGCAACCCCTTCGCAGGGAGCTCTGATGACTGCAAGCCCTGCCCCTGCCCCGGCCGCTCGCCCTGCACGCAGGTGCCCAGCAGTGGGGAGGTGATCTGCACCCACTGTCCCCCGGGACAGAGAGGTGAGGCTGGGGCTGGGTGGGCACGGGGGCTGTGGGCGGTGTGGGCACGGCTGGATCCTCCCCACCTTTCCGCCTTCCCCAGGAAAACGCTGTGAGCTGTGTGATGACGGGTTTTTCGGGGACCCTCTGGGGCAGAGAGGTCCCGTGCGTCCCTGTGAGCCCTGCCAGTGTTACGGGAACGTGGATCTCAATGCCGTGGGCAACTGCGACCCCGTGTCTGGGCGATGCCTGCGCTGCCTCTACAACACGATGGGAGATCACTGCGAGAGGTGTCGGCCGGGCTTCTACGGGGATGCACTGGCTCCCAGGCCTGCTGGGAAGTGTGCACGTACGTACAGCCCCCGGGGACAGCTCACTTGCAGCCAAAATCCTCCCAGCAGTTAAGGCAGAGGGTGGAAGGGGATGCCCAGTAGGTTTAGGGGCTGATGGATCGTCCAGGCTACCCCCACGTGTTCCAGAATGTCCTTTGCCCTCTTGCTCCACTGCCATCCTTCCCCAGAGATGCTCTGACCTGCAGGAGCTCTTTCTCTTGGAGCCCTGGTTGATGGGGCAACGTGACTCTCCACGTTGTCAGGAGCTCAGCCCCAATGCCCCATTCCTGCAGTCCTATCCACCAGCCCCATGCTGGGATTTGAGAACTGTTTTGTCTCCCATAGCTTGTGATTGCAACCCCAACGGCTCAGACCCGAGGCTGGAGGGCTGCGATCCTGGCACGGGCCAGTGCCACTGCCTCCCACACGTGACAGGCAGAGCCTGTGGGCAGTGCCAGCCTGGCTACTATGGCCTGGAGCCCACTGTGGGGTGCAAGAGGTATGTGGGGCACGGCATGGGGTTGCCAGGGGACAGCAATGGCTCCACGTTCCCAGCCCTGCTCTCTGCATTGATTACCTGCTCGTGACCCTCTGCTTCTCATGCCAGCTGTGAGTGCCACCCAACAGGGTCACGGGAGAGCAGGTGCCACGTGCTGACAGGGCAGTGCTCCTGCCAACCGGGTGTCACAGGGAAGAAATGTGACCGATGTCAGCACGGCTTCTTTGGCTTCTCTGCCAGGGGCTGCCGAGGTAATGGGGATGGGGACTGCATCTTTGTCCCTAAAGCGGGGCTGGCAGCCACAGGGTGACACCTTCCTGCCACCACTGCAGCCTGCAACTGCTCTCCGCTGGGCTCCGTCACCCCGCAGTGCCACGAGAACAGCACCTGCCTCTGCCACCCCGGCTTCGTGGGCTACAAGTGTGACCGGTGCCAGGCCAACTTCTTCCTTGACCCCCTGAGCTCCCGCTGCCAGCAGTGTCCTGCCTGCTACGGGCTGGTGAAGGATGAGGTACAGCCTGGGCACTGCTGAGGCAGGCACAGCACCCCACCCCTGCACTGCCTCACTGTCCCCCTGTGTCCCCCCGTGTCCTGCCTGCAGGCTGACTGGCTGAAGGCACCCCACCCCTGCACTGCCTCACTGTCCCCCCATGTCCCCCTGTGTCCTGCCTGCAGGCTGACCGACTGAAGGCCAGGCTGCAGGAGATGGAGGAATGGCTGCAGAAACCAGGCTGTGACACCCACCCAGGCCAGTCTGCCATGCTGGGAGATGCACCCAGGGGTGATGGGCTGCCCAGCCCACACCTCCTGAGAGGTATGGGGGACTCTCCTTCCTTCCACCCATTTTGCCCCTCTGGGGACCCTCTGCTCCCTCAGGGTGCTGTGACATGTTGGGTGGGTGCAAGAAGTTCCCAGGTGAGCACTGGACTCAGTGTGGGTGATAGGGTGACCTGGGGGGAGGGCAGTGGAGGGGACAGGCCTTTTTGGGAGGACAGAGCTCTGCATGGATGCTCACACCCCTGAGCTCTCGAAGTAGGCAGTGATGGGCATTACTGGGGGCTGACCACCAACACATGGATGCCCTTTGGGTGCTGAATTCCTGGGTCCCTCCTGAGCACCCAGAGGGACTCTATTCCCCTTTTATTAATGGGAGTGAGGCAGGGGCTGGGGCAACTCCACAGGGAAGCAGGGAATCCTGAGCAACCCCAATGGGCAACGAGCTGCTTGTGCTGCCCACAGGTGCCTGGGCCACCCTCTTGGTACAGGTGGGGCAGCTGGCAGGGGCACTGAACACTGCACAAGGCCGTCTCACCAATGCCAGCCGAGCCACCAGCTGCTCTGATCACGGACCCCCCAAGACCTGCACCCTGCTGTCAGAGATCAGGGCTGTGCTGCAGTCAGCACAGCAGGAGATCCTGCACGCTGCAGACACCCTGGCTACCACGGTGGGGGCTCTCAGCGGCCCTGGGCTCCTGAGGGGTTGGTGGCAATGCTGGGGGGTAGTGGGATGTGCCTCTCAGAGCTGTTGGGGTGGGATGTGACCAGCAGAGTGGGTGAGCGGGAGAACCTGGGGTCCATGTGGGTGTAGCCCTCCTTGCAGCTGAGTCAAGAGGAGACACTTTCCTTGCTCCAGCCCTTTGGGAGGTTCTTGGTGGTGTTGGGCTGGCAGGGTCCAGGGGTGCCTGCTCCCTGCTGGGGTCTCAGTGCTGCTGTTTGCTTTCCAAGGAGATACCCCAGGAAATCCCACAGCAGCCCACAAACTGGAGCCACTGGGCATTGGAGGCTCGGGCTCTGTCCGCGAGGTAAGACTTGAACAGGCAGAAGAGGCTGCCAGCCCAGCCAGGGGTGCAGGGGGGCCACTCCTTTGCTAGGAGGCCAATCCTGATATCCTCTCTCTGGGTGTCCTTGTCCCTGCAGCCACAAGGACTCCATGGCACGGGTGGAGGCAGTGGTGAGGAGAGCCCTGCGTGCCTCCAACGCCAGCTCTGAGCTCTTGCGGGACCTGCTGGAGGGGAACGTGGCACGGGATGTGCAGCGAGAGCTGGAGGCTGGGTGAGGGGCTGGCAGCAAGGAGAGCAGGCAGGGCACCACAGCCCCTCTCCTCTGGCCAGGTCCCTGTCATGGTGGTTTGGCACCTGCCCAGCAGGCACGTGCTGAGCACCTTCAAACTCATTGCAGCCCAGTGCTGTAAAGTAGAGGGACAGGGCACTGGGTGCAGGGGGTGTTTCAGGAAAAGCCCCCAGAGTTTCCTGCTACATCCATATCCAGGGCCAGGTCTCAAGTTATCTTCTCCATTCTTTGAGGGAGCAGAGGGCCCTGGCTGACAGCAGTGTCCTGTCCATGTAGGTATGAGGAAATCCAGCAGGCACAGGAGGAGCTGGGTGCTGGCATGGCAGAGGTGGCAGTGGAGGCCAGGAGAGCTTTGACAGCCGTGGAACAGGCACATGCTGACCTGGCTGAGAGACTTTTGCAGGTGGCTGCTCTGGAGCAGGTGAGCAGCACCCAAGCTACAGGTCCTGCTAGCATCCCTACCTCCTGCTTTACCAGTGCTGCCTCCCGAGCTGGGAGATGATCTCACAGAGCCTTTGGCACTCCTGGCCCTGCAGCAGGTGCTGCCAATGAAGGCTGGAGAGCTGGCACAGGACCTGGCAGTGCTGGAGCAAGCAGCAGCAGCCCAGGAGCAGTTGGCTCAGCAGGCTGTGGAGGCATCCCGCACGCTGGCAGCTGGATTGCGCCTGGAGCTGCAGAGGACTCGTGGCTTCAAGCAGGTAACTGCTGTTCACGCAAATGGGGAGCTCCATCCCTGCTGCTTCTGGGACTGAAGGGACCATGCCTGCAGCCAGGGAGCAGGGAGAGGATATTTTGGGAGATATCTTCCCTTGGGCTCCTAGATGTCTCTAGGAGCTTGCCTGCAGGCTGAGATCCACATTGCCCAGCTGGGTGCAGCCCTTCACCCACTCTCCAGCCTCACTTCTCCTCTCCTCTCCCAGTTGCAGGACCAGGCTGGCTCTGCCCGTGCCATGGCCACCACGGCTGTCTCCCGAGGAAAAGCTGTGCTCTCTGATGCCAAATCCCTCCTGGGCAGCTTGGAAGGTAAAAAGCACCAGTCAGAGCACATCCAGCTCTCAGCAGGTGACAAGGGGAGAAGTGGACAGTTTGGTGATGGCCAGGTTGTTCCCGCAGGCATGAAGAAGGTGCTGGGGCATCGCAAGAGTCAGGCTGCCCTGAGGAGAAGGATGGCCACTGTGCGGGACAGAGTGATGGTGGATGCTCAGAGGAAGATTAAACAGGCAGAGAAGACACTGGGAAACTCCCTGTCCATGTCCACTTCAGCCCAGAGGAGAGCTAGGGAGGCTGAGCAAGTCTCTGAGGAGAGTGCCAAGGTCTGAGCTGAGGGATGTGGGTGGAGCTGCTGGGCATGGCCAGGCTGGCACCATCACCTACAGAGCCCAGGCTGCTGCAGGCAGGGCTGCGTGTCCCCAGGTGACTGTTCTCATCTCCATCCCTTTGCAGAGGGCACGGGCTGTGCTGCAGGAGAGCAAACAGGCCCTCAAACGTGCCAGCCAGCTCGCCACGCACGCCAATGAGACCCAGCGGGAGCTCTCCCGGCAGGAGCGCACGGCTGAGAAGCTCAGGGGGGACCTGGAGGAAGCACAGCAGGTCTGTTGGGTCCCCTTGGGCAGATTGTGTCCTCCAGAGTATGGAAGTGGCTTTGTCCATAGCCCAAAGCATAGGGAACAACCTGGCTTGTGAGCTCCACTGTAGGGACAATGCCTTGGGGATGTTCCTGGGGCTCTCCTCTACCATCCAGCCAAGGGTCAGTGGTGTCCCTGATCTGGGTGTCTGTCTCTGTTGAAAGGTGGGGTCAGAGGTGAGTGAGATGGAAAAAAGTCTCCAGGAAGCCCGGGGCACGCTCATGTCAGACATCGAGACCCTGAACAACCTGCTGAACAGCCTAGGTGAGACCTGGGGGGCAATGGGGTGCAGGTTCCAGGGAAAGGGCTGAGCTCTCGGGGGCCAGGGCTCTCCTGCTCACTGGTTCTCCTGCTTGATGGCCATCTAGGCTGAGCTGGCTGCTCTTTGGCTGAGATCACCCATGGTCTCAGCAAAGCTCCTTTAAGGCTCATGTCTTGAGGAAAGCCCTTGTGAAGAATGAATTTTGGCTTGCTGAATGTGTGTGCTCATGTCTGCTCTGGGTACACTGATCTCTCTTGGGATCCTCAGGGGCAGCAGGGCTGGCAGAGTCCCTTCGGAGCTGAGGGCTGTGCTAGACTGGGTTTGCTCCTTGTTGCTGGTTGGTCTTGCTCCAGCTCATCCTGTTTTTATCATCTGGGTATATTTCTGAGCATTCCAGGACTCTTGCATCCAAGAAAATTTGCAAAAGGGTGGAAACCATGACCCATTAGTAAGAGAGAGACGTGCCCAGGCCCTGCCTGGAGCCAGAGTCCTGTTTGCTTATCTGTGATCAGTGAGAAACTGCAAAGCCTCCATGCCCTGCTGCACCCGCTCCCTATAGCTTGCCTGGTGCCACGAAGAACATCCAGAACATCTCCTGTCCAGCTCTCTGCTCTCATCCATGTCCTCTCCCCCCTTCTCAGGTAACCTGGAGCAGAATGTGGAGGTGGATGCAGTGCTGAGTGCTGGGAGGCAGCAGCTGGAGCAGCTGTGGCTGCGCCTGGCCACGCCGGGACCCCTGGCCAGCCAGCTCAGCCGGCTGCAGCAGGAGGCAGCACGGCAGCAGGAGAAGATCCAAGCATTTGAGAGTGACTTGGCTGAGATCCTGGCCGACAAGCAGAACTTGGAGGACATTGTGCGGAGCCTTCCTGAGAGCTGCTCGAAGTGACAGGTCGCTGGCTGCTGCCACATCCCCTCTGTGCCCACCCTGCACAGGGAATGGCAGAGGGAAGGACATTCTGCATTCACCAGCATCAATCCCTCCCACTGCTCCTCACACTGCCCTCCGTACAGTATCACACCCCAGCTCCTTTTCCACACCCGTTCAGGCTCCACATCCCGAGCACTCTACAGCATGACTCCAGCCACCACCTCTGTCCTCAGGATGGGGGACACCCACCTACCAGGGACCACCGATGTTTCTGTGCAGGATATGGAGCCATCCCAGGGCTGCTCTCTCACTGCAGAGTGAACAAAGATTCCTCACAGCCCTCCTCCATCCCTCCTTTCCCACCGCAGCACGGCACACTGGGCAGGGACAGCTCACCCAGTACATAACGTACCCAAGCTGTACTGCCCAGCAATCCCTCCCACCCCAGGAAATGAGAGAGGCTCTCAGACCCGTGCTGGAAGCTGCTCCTGCTGCACAGCACCCCGCAGCGTCATCCTCACAGGCTGTGGTCACAGAGGTGCAGAGAGCTGCTCGCCGGAGGGCATACAGCTTGCCTGCTTCCCCAGGGAAGGGAGTTCACAGCAGGGAAGGCTAAATTAACGAGCAGAAACAAAGCAGAGGCAAAGATGGATCCTCACCCAGCTCTCGGCTGGCAGGTGGGGCATCCTCAGCCTGCTTCAGCATGAGAGGAGCTCAGGTCTTGCTGTTCCCCTGCTCCAGGGTAACACAAGGCCACATTCTGCTTGGCTCTCTGAATGTCACCAGGCATGGCTATAAACCAGCAAATTGCCACTGGTCCCAGGGGCTGGGTGGCATAGATGCAGGCAAGGGAGGTGTGAGAGCAGCAGCACCCACGGCCCCACATTAGCACCTGTGCCCCACTGGAGAAGAGCTGGCTGGTGCCACCAGGCTGTGCAGCCAGTGTGGACCGGATGGGGACCAGCTGGACACCCACTCCTGCCTGTGTCACTCCCACGGGGTGGCAGAGGTCAGTGGCTGTATTGCCTTTAAAGGAAAGGCATTTACGTTCCCTTGTGCTCCCATGTGGGCTGGGCTGCAGGACAAGCCAGGTCCTGGCTCAGCCCATCTTGTGCTGGCTGTGCCGTGACTCCAGGTAGCTGAAGTCATTCGCATGAGACCAGAAACGAGTCCCCAGGTTGGAGCTTGCTTCATTTTTTAGCCGGTTTTACCTATGTTTTTCTGTTCACAGTGCTGCAAATCAGGTTTGCTAAGTCTTGTGTAATTTATGTAAAATTGCTGCCATAGATGTTGAATTCCCCCAGCAACGTTTCTAGTGGGTCCAGTGGCCTGGAAGGAACACAGGATTTTCCTATTGCAAACAAAGCCATCACCTTTCTAATTCTGCACAAAAGCTGCCCAAGGTGCCAGAGCTGCAGTGCTGTGGGGGTGTAATGGCTGGGGCTCCCCTACTGCTGCCCAAGGACACCTCTGGGAAAGCAGAAGCATGGAACAGCGAGAGCACAGCGTGATCCTGCTCAGCCAGAGGCAGGGAGCCATGGGCACTTACTGTCTCTCTGGGAGGACAATTATACATCTCCAGTGAACACACAAATTTGCTGCTCTTACAGAAATGTCAAGCCTCTGCTGTGTGCCTGCTGCTGAAGATGTGGCTCACGCTGCCTCCTGCTCTCCCTCAAACTCTGTGTTTCTTGCTGGTGCCACCTGCCTAGAGCTGTATCCATTAAAAATTCTTCATATAACACCCAGCTGCCCACCCAGGGTGTGCGGCGGCAGGAGAGCACACTGTACCTGCTCTTGCTGCTCTTAAAGAGCAGGGGGGGTTGAAATGCGGCTGCACTGGGTGGTGAGGGGCCAATGTCTGACAATTCCCACTAAACTCCACGTTAGTACATGTTTTTAACATAAGGTGTCAGGCTGAGACCGCGGGGGCGTGCGACCCTGGCCGGGACACGCATGGCCGGGACACGCATGGCCTCGGCCGTGGCTGTCCCTCGGCCCATCCCTTTTCCCACTGCTCGAGTTCCAGAGTTTATCCAGCGCCTGGAAGCGGATTTACCTTACCGACCCCGTCNCTCGCAGGACGGGCGGCTGGAGGAGATCAACAAGGTGGGGCTGGGGCCGCCTCCCGACCCGACCCCCGCGGCGACTGGGGAGGGGGCTGCTGCAGGGCCGGGCGGGGCAAGAGGAAAAGGAGGGGGGGG
>VZTZ01040850.1:79505-150703 GCA_013400955.1 Drymodes brunneopygia | reverse complement strand
TTATCCAGCGCCTGGAAGCGGATTTCCCTTCCCGCCCCCGTCCCTTTGCCGCCGGTACCGGCGCGGCGATGCCGCTGCCCGGGCAGCTCCGGAGCGATCGCCGGTGTCCCAGAGCCGCGCCCGGCGGGCGGTGCGGGCAGAGGGAGCCGCTCCCTTCCCTCCTGCGGGAAGGCCAGAGGCGGCGGTGCCTCCCCCCGTGCTCGGGCACCTCGAGCCCACCGCGGGTACCGCGCTGCCCTCCCGGCGCGGGGCGATGCGGGCTCAGCCGCCGCCCGCTGTNGGTGGGCGCCCGGGGGCTGGCTGCTATGAAATTCCCATTGGGAACGTGCTCCAGCAAGAATGGGGGCTATTGTTCTGCTGGAGGACTTCAACCTCCCCTCTGCTCTCTCGAGCGCTTCAACTTTTTCGTCCCAGAATAAGGAGTTTTTGCTGCTCAGAGCTGACTCCACCTTTCCTAGCTTTTCATTACAGCGGGTGAATGTATAGCCCAGGATGGCTGGACGTCCCACAAGCCTTGGGCAGGGGGAACGGCACCTCCTGGATTAGTGCAAAGTGCACTGGGCTTTGTGCCCTTCATGCCAGGGTCAGGCAAGGTCCTCTCCCCCGAGCTTCAGGCTTGCCCCGTTCCTTGCTTGGCATGGCTGTAGTGGCAGTTCTGTTGGCATCCCTCCCAGCTAAGAGCCGTTCTGAGGGTGAAAAGAAGGTTTTAACCTTGAAGCAAACAGTGCTGGGATTTCTAGCACTTCTAGGTGCTCCTTTAGCCAGTAGCACCTTGGTGTTACAAGTGCAGAAATCAAATTGCTGTACAAAATGAGAGCCCGGAGGAGATGGGTTCACCTTGCCCTCACCCTGACTCAGCTGTGAAAAGTGGCAATATGTTTCACCAGACAACAGTGAGACAGTAGAGGTGAAGTTTAGGTCACTGGAGGGGGAATTAAGTAACTAGAAATTACTCAATTAACTAGAAATTAGGATGTGCTGTGGCACAAGAGTGGAAAAAGAGGTGTCACAGCACAAAGTGTAGAATGAGAGCACTTGGTTAAAAAGGTTAACCTGCTGCTAGAAGGCAGACACAGCACACACCCTGCACCAAGAAGGTGTGTAGGCGGGTCTAACATATTTCCCCTAGGCAAGGGGGTGTTGGCCCTTGGGCTGAGGATGAAGGGGACTGTGTTGTACCTCCTGCTGCAGTTTCTGCTTCTCCAGAGCCATCCTCCAGCATCACACAGGCACAAGGTAGATGCACCATCCTTAAGCAGGTAGGAGCTGTAGGACTGAGTCTGGGAAGCTGAGCTTCCTGGGATGCTCCTGGTGTGCCACTGCTGTCTCCCAGGGCTCAGGGCTGTTCCTCTTCCCATGCAGGGGACAGGTTCCTTTCTCCCCCCTCAGCTGCTGTCACTTGTGGCCTTTTCTTTGCGTGAGGTTTGGATGACAAAAATGAAACGAGCTACGTGACTTCCCACTGACAGAGCTGCTTGTTTGCACCCTTGCAGCCCTGTGTGCTGGCTCAGTGCTGTGAGCCGGGGTTTGAGCAGCTCCAAACCAAGCTGCAGATAGCACGGGTGGCAGATGCCCACGGGTCTTCAGAAGCCATCGTGCTCTGGGCAGCAACCCCCACGCTGCTCTGCTTTGCCAGCTCTGTGTGGCAATGGGGGAGTGCAGCAAACAGCCTCACACCTCCCTGACACAGAGCTGATAACAGAAACTTGGGCTGATACTGTGGCTAGAGCCACGAAGGGGGTTTCCCAAGTGCTGAAGAGCCCTGAGGCTGTAAAACAGTCAAGTGCTCCTAATAAAACCTATCAGGCCAAATTCCTATCAGGCGTAATCTCATTGTCTCATCCTAACACTTAGCTCCCTCCAGCCCTGTTTTCCTGGCTGGTTTCTACCCCAGAGCTCTCGCTGGGATTCGGGTCTGGCAGGCAGTGCACTGAGTGCACATGTGCTGCAGAAGGATGGCCGAGTCCTAGTGCTGACTTCTCTCTTGCAGCCTGAAACACTCCTCTGGGCTCCCCTCTTCGTTGTTCCCCTCTTTTCAGGCCATGCAATCACATTGTCCAGCCTCGTGCATCAAGGTGGCAGGTCTAATCCAGCACAGATTAGTTTCAACCTAGTTTTACCCTCTAATGCGCTGGGCTACAGGGAGGGAATTCAGCCTGTTAGAGAGCAGGTGCCTGTTTCTTGCATTCAGGGCAGGCACGAGCATCCCTCAGCCCTTCCCAGCCCCAGGGTGACTGGCATTCAGCACTTAAACATCCCAGTGAGAGCTTGGCCTGCCAACTGGAGTCACCTTTTTGGGGAGCAAGGAAGGATCTGGCTTTGCTCTGGTTGTCTCGTGCAGGTAGCTGGGACTTGTGTGGCAGAGTTTATTGGCTTAGAAAAGTCTCTCAACAGCTCAAGAAAGGCTGTTCAGGGCAGGAGCGGGGGAGAGGCTTTTAAAGCAGTTCTTATTAATAGAACATGCCCCTTAAAAAGGGAACTTTAGCAAAGGGCTCTAGGAGGAACTTCAGCCACTCTGAGTTTGAGTCACAGGCCCTGGAGGCTGAATTCCTGTGTGCCATTGTGAGTGTTTTCCTTATCACAGTCACAGCCCAGCTCACACACAATGTGGAGGGTGGAATGCCTTTCAAATACAGCCCCTTGTTGCTTCCTTGCACCTGGAGCAGAGCTGTGGTGCTGGTGGGCTGTCCAGTCCCCCCCTCCAGAAACACAAAGGAACTGAGTCCTAATCCTGTGTGCAGTGTCACCTGTGCTGCTCTTGTATCAATCACAGTGCCAGGGCTGGTGGGCACGTGTCCCTCAACCATCACATATGGAGGCATTTCTTTCAATCTTCACCATTTCTGTGCTGCTCCTTGCTCCCAGAGAGATGCTGTGCTCTGTCCGCACATCCCCTGTCCTGCCGGGAGGTGGAAGCTGCTTGCTGCTCCTGCAGGGCAGGAATGAAGCTTTGACCTGGTGGCCAGGAGGTGTTTTGGCCCTGTTTTGGTTTTCAGTGATGTTTGTCTTCTCCAGAGGTTGTTCAGGGGTGATGGCAGCAGGTAACACTACTCTGGTCTCTGGTGACTCCTGCTGCTGCCTGAGCCCAGGTCTCGAAGCTGAATTGGGCCCTTTGTGTTGGGCTGGTAAATGATACCCCTGGGTAGAAATAACTGAGATAAATGAAACTGAGTGGGCAAAGGACAGCAAAAGAAGGAACTGGGAATGTTGCTTTTCACCATAGCTCTCAGTTTGAGTAGGTGACCATGGTGATGAGGGAAGTCAGTGTCACTCTGGTTTGGTGGTCATGGTCTCTGGTGTCCCATCTGGAGTTTCTGGGGTGGGAGGAGGGGGTGGTAGTCACTTCTGACCTAGTGGGCTTCCTACAAAACCCTAGTTCAGCTGCAGGTAAAAGACTTGCCATAGCACTGGTTAACTGGCACTGAAGGTTTGAGGACTCTCTGAGCAGATCCAAGCTCCCCTGTCCCAGTGAGGAAGGAAGGAGCAGCTCCAGGTGTGTGGGACCCAGAGCACAGGAGCAGGATGAGGGTGACCCACAGTGATCAGCACACAAGGCTCTTGGTGATCCACTCCTGCCTTCCCCATGAGCATGAGGAGCAGCAGCGAGGAACACATGCCCAGAGCAGGGAACAGCCTCAGCCCTCCATTCACTAACCCCTCGAGGGATTTGTCCTGGACAGCCATGCATAAGCTGTGCAGATGTTAATGATTTCTACTCTGAAGAATGTGGTGTTGTTGCTGAACACAGATCGTCATTAAGCTGTGCTGGGCTGGAGCTGGGTGGTGTGGGAGGGCAGGGACAGGAGCAAGACCCTGCTGCTCACAGCTGCAGGGAGTGCTGCTGGCAGGGCACAGAAGAGCTGGCTGTGCAAGCTGTGGTCTGTTTTGAGGTGGGGATAAGTGACCAGAAGTGATCCAGGGTTTCCTCCCCAACCTGAGCAGGGTAGGGGGAGAAAATGGGTATTTGGTATGAGAGAGTTCCTAAGCCCAAAATACCCGTCCTCCTGGGCATATGATGTTCTGCAAACTTTGCCTGCTCTATTTGCAAGCCCTCTGAGTTTATCTAAGAGTTTGAAATCTGAGATAAGAGTGCTTTTTGCAAGGACTAGGAGCCCTTGCTGGAAATAAGTGCCCAATCCACATGCTAAGTGTGCTTAAGCAGAGATGTGGGGATCTGAAATGTTGGGTGAGCAAGAAGAGGGGGTTTCATGCAGTTATTCCAAAGGCAGGTGAGGTCCACTCCTCCCTCAAGCTGCCAGTTGGAAATCTGAGACATCAGAGGGATTCCCCTTGCACTGGAATGTTAATGACAAGGTTTGGAGGGAGTTAATCCATTTTCAAGTCTCCTGGTGCTGTTGCTCAGCTGTGACTCTCTGAGAATTGCTTCTAGGTAATGCTGCCTTTGGAAGTGCCCTCTAGGGTGTTTTCCTTTGCATCTTTAACCTTGGGGATATTTTTTTCTCTGTTTTAGGAGTTTCTCTGTGACCCAAAGTTCAGTAATGAAAAAGACCTGGAGGAGAAGTTGGCAGTGTTTAAAGGTGAGAACTGGAGGGTTTTCCTGTCCTTTGAGCCTTACTGTTTGCTCTGAACCAGATTATTTTCCTCAGCACTTGGATCTCACGAGCCTGAGTGACTAGGCTGGGATGGATGCCTTCCCCTTTGCTTGTGGGACTTGGTGAAACTCCCTGGAGAGGTGTTTTCCACACAAGCCTTTGTGCTTCTCCCACTTGCAGGGCAGGGACATGTCACCCTACAGACATCCTGCCTGGCAGCTGCTGTTACTGCAAAACCTGCTGTATGGGCAAAACCCTGGGAGCTGCAAAGGAGGATGGTTTCTATCTAGTTACCCAGCAGCTAAATGGCATAATGGACCATGCAATAGCATGCAATTTTATTTTTTTTCAACAAGTAGGAGGACCTCATTCGACAAAGCAGAAGTGTCAGCTGCTTTCTGGAGGAGTTGGGGACTTTCTCTAAAAGTTTCTTTAGTCCTTTCCCAGCCCCTTGATAACAGAGGGAACAGCACTAATATGTTTTGTTCTAGCCAAAGCCTGCCCGGTGGGTCAGCAGATCTAGGGCTTAGGTTTGGGTCTTTTTGGGATAGAGAAAAAGCTCAAGAGCCTGGAGTCCTTCAGAGCTTGTCCCCAGACTGGTTACAGGACAAGATGTGGCAGGGTTATTCTGGTGTACCCACTTTCTTTCCAAGCAGTGGCTGAAGGCAGTTGAGAAAACATGCCTGCGTCACACTGCCTCGAGGCTTGTGCTCAGCCTGGCTCTAACCAAATAAAACCTGACCTTGCTTCCATTTCAGACATTGTCTGCTATTTCCCTTTGAATTTTGGCTTTGCAATCCAGCAAGGAAGAAGCTGGCTGGCGTTTTGTGATCCTTTACACCGCTGGGCACAGAGGAGCCCCCTGTGCTCCCCGATCTCTTTGTGTTGCCTTTTGTGTGGCTTTGGCTTTTGGCTGCAGCCCAGCATTATTTTTTCCCATCACAATTGGGGCTCTTCAAACATTGCAACTGTAGGTCACAGGCGCAGAATTCCCTGTAACGGGAGCCTTTGGCATCTCTTCCTGCTGCCTCGTGAGTTTGTCTCCGTGGCCTGTCCCGCTCTCCAAGGCCTCCTCCAGCTCCCCCAACAATCGGCTCATTGTGTGATGATGGGGGGAATATTTCTTCTCTGCTGTCCTTAGCACTTCCCCACCCCCCTCCCTGCCTGGGGGAGGCAAAGATGGAGCCCCCATGCAGTGTTTGTGTAAACGTATTTGTGAGGGAGGGACCGTGCATGGTTTTTGGCCCACTATATCCCCACTGCTGGGGTGGGAGGGAAACATGAATGTGTGAGCTGAGGCTGATGTAAAGCTGCCTCTGTTCTCTGCACTTTTGGCTAAGTGTCAGCTCAGAAGAAAAGAAAACATGTGCTGGGCATGGACATGGCAGAGCTGGGTTTGTGTCCCCAGGCATATGCAGGGGTGCCTGACTGTGGCCAGGGAGGTGACAATTCACATGCACAAGGTCATTCTGGTGAGGCAGTGTGGGGAGAGGCAGTCCCACATCAAGCATTGCTCTGGCCCCTAAGCATGTGTGTTACAGCCCCAATTTCTTCTAGGATTGGTTGTTTGATGCTAGAAGGGAGACATTTACTCCCTCCTGAAGCATGAACAGCTTTGTTTTGTACAAGGTATTTCTGTAGGTCTGTCCCAGTCAGCTCATGGCAGCAGCAATCCATGGGCTGAGACCCAGGTGGAGACGTGCTGAGCCATTCCTCTGCTCCTGCCCATCAGTCCAGTTAACCCAACAATTTCCTTTGGAAGCACAGATCCTGGGAAGACTGTGATATGTGAAATACTCACTCTTCCCTTTGGCTCCTTAAACCAGCCTGCCACTTCTCTGTTCATGCTCATATGCTTGCTGGTGTCCCTGGAGCAGGGGCAAAAGGTCTTTTCCATTTCCCTTCCTGGGGCAAAGGAGCAGCCTGGAAGGACTTGGTTAATTTGAGCCCTCTGAGGCTGTTGTGGGGAGTGCTCACTGCAGGGTGATTTCTCCAGCTCAGCATGGATGGATGGTGCCAGCAGGCATCTTGCTCTTTCCATTTAGCAGAGCTGAGGTGATGGGTGGCCCCCTGTGGCGCTGGGAGCTGTATGGTCTGTAAGACAGACAAATCCTTGCCTGAAGAGCTTAAAGTCTAAATGGGGAACAGCTAGCAAGGGGTGGGGGGTGTGTGGGAAGCTCAGGTGTGCCACTTCAAAGGGCAGAAGCCACACAGGACTGAATTTCTGAATCTTCTAACTCAAATCAGTGCTCTGCCTGTTACAGCATGTGAGTTTTTTGTCCTGCAAAGCTAACCAGACCTTCTGGAGCAGGCTCTGCCTCTCTCTGAGAATGCTAGAGTTGCTCAAGTCAGCAGTGTTTGACAGCAGGTTGGAAGGGCAAACAACCTGCTGCAGCATCACTGTGCCCAGGCATGTTCTTGGCTTCGCCCTCTTGATGTGGTCCTTGAGCATCTCTCCTGGCAGGTGCTGCTCTGGGAGTGAGCACTGTGGAGTCTGTCCCTCGTTATTGCAGGCAACTGCGTCATTTAATCCCCTTCCTAATCCGATCAAGCTTCATCTCGGGAGTGCTCAGGGGTTTGTTTTCCTTGCTACTCCTTCTGGGAGGCTGTTCCAGAGCTTTGTTTTTCTGGCTGGAAACCTTTTAACGCTGTTCATAGCCAGCTGATACCTTGTTCTCATGCCAGTGTTTTCCTTCAGCTTAAATAAAAAGCAGCCACAATTGCAGAGCACTTAACTCTAGAGCCCTAGAGTTGAGATAAGGGTGCTAAAACCAGGCCTCGAGATGGTCTCCCCCTTTGAACTTTGCATTCAGCAGTATAACAATCTTATCCCCAAATGCTCTATTTCATTGCTCTAAACAGGCAGTGCTCCAAAGCCCTGCACACCCCTTGCTCTGGAGTCCTGCTGACTTCATTCTGTGTCTCTTCCAGAGAAATACATGGAGTTTGACCTGAACAACCAAGGCGAAATTGGTGAGTGACTCTGAGGGATGCTGGGCTGGAAGAGCCACAGCCTGTCTGCTGCTGAATCTGCTGCTTCCCTCTGCATTCATGGCATTGAGGAGGAAGACTTGTGGGCTTTTCCTATGTCCAGCCTTGCTTGGATCTTAACTGCCAGCCAGGGGCTTCCTTGGCTCTCCAGCCTCTGCCTCTCAGCCTCCTCAGTCTCTCCTTGCCTATTTCAAGATCTAAGCTCTTCTCAGTGCTGTTCTCCTGAAGTTCTGTTTATCTCCTCCACTTCTTTCTGCTCTATATGGTTTTTTTTCCTCCCTTTTTCTCCACTGAGGCCTTCTTCTCAATCCTCTGCTGGGAAGCTGGGAATTCAGAGCTGGGAAGCTGCAGGATGTGGACAGTCCTAGGGCTTGGCCTGGCTCGAGGCAGGAGCTGTATAAATCCATGAGCACTTCTGGTGCAGAGAAGCTCTTTGCTTTGCAAGGAGGGGAGTGGAAGGAAGCAAAGGACTTGGGTGTGAGTCTGGCTCTGCTGAGCAGCCCTGCTTTGGGTCCAGAAAGCACCAGTTATGTAAAGTTCCAGCCTCCTGCGGGCCTGGAGCTGACACTGAAGTGTAACCACTTGTGTGCTGTGCCCTTCCAGGAGGCTGCTGCCTCATTCCCCTCCTCCACAAGGCTTGCAGCTGAAGTGAAGCCTGTGGGGAGCTGGAAGATGCCTGACTCAGGGCTTCCGGGAGGGAAGGGGCCCGCAGGTCTCAGCAGGCAGCAGTGCAATGGGAGGAAATGGCCTGTGGCGATGGGCAGGGGCGTCTGCTCCCCACAGCTTGTTTGTCTCCAGCTTTAACCCCGGTGTTGCTTCCCTCCTCCCCATCCTTGTGATTCTTGGCACCACACTCTGAGCTAGAGAGCGCTGTCCCCACGTGTCTCTGCAGCACTGGGAGAGTTGTCCCTCTTCTCTGAGTGTGTGGTGCTTTTATCTTGAGCTGCACAACTGGGAAGTGATGCTCTGTACTGGGCAGAGTGGCAGTGAGCTGTACTGGAAGGCTTCTCGTGGCTTTTGGCAGCTTGATGCTGTCAGCTAGAGTTCCCGAGTGAGGTGGCCTCAGGTGGGAACTCATGGCTCTGTCCCTTGGATT
This sequence comes from Drymodes brunneopygia, assembly GCA_013400955.1. Classification (NCBI taxonomy): domain Eukaryota; kingdom Metazoa; phylum Chordata; class Aves; order Passeriformes; family Petroicidae; genus Drymodes; species Drymodes brunneopygia. The sequence goes on along the minus strand of VZTZ01040850.1, from coordinate 142,063 downwards.
GTTCTGTGCACAGTGGGGTCACCTCCTGACAGCAGTGATTGCCTTCCTCTTGTAGATTTGATGTCTGTCAAAAGGATGATGGAGAAGTTGGGGGCTCCAAAGACCCACCTAGAACTGAAGAAGATGATCTCTGAAGTGACTGGAGGGGTCAGCGACACCATCTCGTACCAGGACTTTGTCAACGTGATGCTTGGGAAACGCTCTGCTGTGCTGAAACTGTGAGTGTCCCGGGATGGAGCTGGGGAGAGCAGCAGCAGCTGAGCTGCTGGGTTGGGAAGCTGGGAAGCACAGGCTGTGCTGTCTGGTGGAGCTGGAGCTGTGCACACTCTGTGTTCATGGAGGGAGATGAGGAGCCTCGTGCAGGAGCAGCAGCAGCTGTGCATAGGCCCATGTCGAGGCTGAGCAGTGGCGAGTGCTCCCAGCAGAGCTGCCTGCTCTGTGTTAGCACAGGCTTCCTCCCATGAGCTGCATGGGAGCCATCCCCCTCCTTTCCAAGGCTGTGCAGGCATTCAGCACTGCAGGACTTCTTCCCGTCTCTCCCCTGAGGATCTTGCTGGCTTTGGGGACACTGACTTCACTGTGGGTGGTGGCAGGACTTGAGTGGTGAATGATGGTCCTGCCAGCAGCAGTAGTGCTGGTTTCTGTTTCCCACAGGATGCTCTGTCCCTGCCTGATCTTGGGCAGTAGATAGGGATGGGACACATGCTTGGAACAGCTGGCTCGTGCTGGGAGAGGTTTTCTGTGGTACAGGCTGCCAGCACCAGCCTCCCACGGCCCCCTCTGCCCTCTCAGAAAGGCTCTGAAAGTGCTGCTCTAACAAATGGCTTCCAAACACTTGCTTGGCTCCATCTCCATCCCATTGAAGCCTGGTGTTTCCTTTCACAGCTCAGAGGCTGGCCTTGCTTTTGTGTCTGAAACCGCCATGAATAGGAGCTGATCCTCTCCATCCTCCTTACCCCTTTTTGAAGGCAGCTTTAGAAACACAGCCAGCTTTCCAGGCAGGTTGGGAGGAAGGATCTTGCACCCACCTCTCACGTGGTTTCTCGAGGCTGAGCAGTGTTTGCTGGGATGTGTTTGCTGGCAAATTCTCCCCACTGGGTGCAGTGTCTCTGTTGGGATGCTCCTCTTCCAAGCACACACAGACTTCTGACATCCCTGCTCCTCCTTTTTCTCCACAGAACCAGACTGAGCCTGCAGCCTGTCCTGTATCTTCAATCCCTCCTCCCAACTGCAGCAGCTTTCACAAACAGGTCCCTTCTCTTGCTAACAGACACCCCATTGTCTGTTGGACTCTGTAGAGCAGGAGCAGAAATGTAAAACTTGTCCTAAGAGCAGTACAGTCCTTTGATCCATCGAGGCAGCTGGCATTCCCAGCGTAGCTGCAGTCCTCAGGGAGGAAGACAGTGCTAGTGGTTGCAAAATGCTTGAGATTCCTACAGCGCCTTGCTCCTTGTTTTTGCTCTCTCCCCTGGCTGTAATTGCTGTTGCTTGCTTGGTGCTGGCTTCTGAATGTTCTGCTGTGTGGTTATGTGCAAGGTGGGCCAGGAGTGGTATTTGCTTTCACGCATCAGGAGCACTTGGCATGCAGTGTGTGCCCAGGGGATTTCGGAAGTGGCTGTCTAAATAAAATGTGCTAATCCTCTGGGCTCTGAGAGGAAAACCGGCGGAGACTTTGGGAACCCACTCCTGGTGGCTGCTGGAAAAGCCATTCTGGCAGCACTGCCCTCTGTTGGCTTTCCCTGCTTTGTTAATTATCGAGTGCTCTTTGTAGGGGAGCCAGATGCTCTTTTCCAGCAGATAATGCCACCCCCAATGATGGATAAAGATGCATTTGCTTTTTTTTTTTTTTTTAATTGGCAATATCGGTTGTGTTTTTCAGGGTCATGATGTTTGAAGGAAAAGCCAACGAAAGCAACCGAAAACCTTCTGGTCCACCTCCAGAGAGAGACATAGCCAGCCTCCCCTGAAGAGGACAGGCTGTAAAATGGGCACTGTTTGCTTTGCTGGTCTGTAACAGAGGTTACCTGTGCTTTGTTACTCTTTACTGTGGACAGTCCTAGTTTTCAACTAACCTGCCTTAGAGGAACAGCAAGGGAAGCTGGACACCCCCAGCTCGTGTCTTTCTGCTGCATCCCTTAGCCAACTCGATCTGTTAGACAGAAACCATAGCGCCGAATGTAATGTGAGACCAAAAACAACAAAAAATATCCTGTGATTTTACTCTTTCCTCTGCCCTTCCTGCACTTCTCAGACGAGGAGCTACTTTGTTCCCAGCATATGGATTCAGAGCTGTGCTTGTCACGGCAGGTTCCTAATTGTCCTTTTTGCCTGACATGGACAAAGCCCCTGAGAGCGGCTTCATGGGTGCAAAGAAATAAGTGCCTTCTCTGCTCCATCCTCCCGTTCCTTAGTTCTTCCCCTCCTGATCTCCCCAAAATGCAAATCAGGCTCCCATGTCTGTCTGATCATAAGGGGAATGTGGGAATGTGCTTGGACACAGAGATCTGCCTGCACAGCCTTTTGGAGTGGGCACAGCTGCCTGCAGGGACAGCTTCTGTCTGTTCTGGGGGCTCATCCTGCGGGCAGATCTCAGGGTCCAACACCAGCCACTGCAAGTGAGGATGGTTAAAGCCATCTTGGGGACCCCCTTCCTGATAAATCTCGACTGGGGTCTGGTCAGGAGTGTAACCTCTGGATAGGTGATTGTCTGTCCCATCCATGGAGTCCAGAAACAAGCTGTGATGCCTTTGCATCCCCATAGGATGCCCAGGGCAAGTGAAACATCCAGGAAGCTGAGTGACCAAACTGAGCCCTGCCAGACCAGTTGCAGATGAGGATCTGTCCTCAGGCAGCTGCTCTGTCCCTCTGATTTTTGCAGACCTCCCTGTATGTGTTTCAGCTTGGTCCCCTGGGATTATCCATTTCCCTGATGGATAAGCCCTCAAATCTGCAAAATGAGAATGGCTAAAAGTATGGAATATGAGCTGGGACTGTGCTATCCATGCTCTGGGTACTGTGGTGATTCTTGTTCCATACACAATTTTTGGAATCCAGGTGTTTGCCCTTTCCCTACTCTTTTCTTAAATGTTCTTGACAGCTTTTAACTTTTTTAAAATCATGGTTTAGTAAGTGCATTTTTTAAAGGAAATACAGATGATTAACTCTACTAGGCTGATTGTTCCTGCCAAAGGCTGCACTTTTAAATAATTTAAAAACCAACAAAAACATTCTTGCTACTGTTTGTGTGAAAACCAAAACTGTAACAGAGAGAAAAATTATAAGCAAAAGCAGCACCAGTCTACTTCAAGGACTGAAAATAAATCTTCTGAAGCTACACTGTGTATCCGTGTATATTGTTATTTCCTTTTGGAAGCTTGGTCCATATGATTGGTTGCAGATTAAGGGAGCTGGTTTCCAAGTCTGTTAATATAAACCCTTAAACAGATCCTGGAGATAGGTTTGGACTGTCTTGATCTGATCTTTATCTGTAAAAACTGACTGAAAGCCATGGAGTTTGTGTGATGAAATGCAGAGGCCACCTCCTGGAAGCTGGTGCTTTTTTCAGACTTACTGAAAAAGAGCAGGTGCCAGTGCTTGTTTTAAGGAATAACTTGTTTATTGACAGCAGACACTTGCCGTGCTTCTCTTCAAGGAGGGGTTTTTTATTATTCTCTCGGCTCTTGAAGCAATTGCCCAAGGTTCTTGTCTGATGTGAATTATCAAAAGGAGACCAGGTTTCCTGGGGAATGACTGGGTGTACTTTTTCCATGTGTTTCTCAAAAGGACAGAATTTCCCTGAGATCACAGCCCTGTGTCTGCTTTCTGCTGCCTGGTAGCCTCTGGGAATGCACCTGCTTTTCTTGGCTGTGTGTGTTGAAGCTGTTGTTCAGTTAGAAAATAAAGGATGCATATTACACGAGGGAAACTTGGACGTGGTTTGCCACAGTTCAGGTCACTGACCAAATCCATCACTGCTTGTCTCTGTGGAAATCCTTGTCCTTTTTGGTCCTGGAAAAGAGAATGACATGCTAAAGGTGGAAACAGCCCTTCTCAAAGTGTCCCTATAGGACTGAGTGCTGGCGTTCTGTCTGAGTGGGGGCTGAACCCCTCAAAACTTGAGGAGCAAGTAAAGAAATCGAGGACCTGGTGTGATCAAGCCCAACATTCTGCATTTGTATGGTCCTGGAGCACAATAAGGCTGTTCCAGCTCACAAAGCGTCTGTGTTTCCAGCTCAGCCACCCCGCACTGGAGCTGTACAGGGGCTGACCCAGAGCATCCCTGTGCTCCCACTGCAGACCATGCCCAGGGAGCAGGATTTTACTTGAGGGAAATGCATGAAGGGGAGGGTTAGGTTGGAATTAGGAAAAGGTTCTTCTCCCAGAGGGTGGTGGGGCACTGAACAGGCTCCTCAGGGACTGGGCATGGCCAGAGCTCCAGGAGTGTTTAGACACGGCTCTCAGGGACATGGTGGTATTCTTGACTTGTCCTGTGAAGGGTCAGCAGTTGGATTTAATGACCCTAGAGCGTCCCTTCCAGCTCGGGAGTTTCTGGGATTCCCTAGACCTGAAGCAACACTTGATCTCTGATACTGGAAAAGCATCAAAGTCCCTCACCAAGGGCTGGGGGCCGGGGAGGGAGCGGCCGCCTGCCAGGCTCCACCATGGCTTGGCAAGGACAGCCAGAGTCCATCGCTGGTGGCAGCGGGGTCTGTCCCCTCCGGGGCTGCTCCAGCGGGCTGGATCCCCTCAGGACGGAGCCGGGCACGGGCGTCCTGCGGCTCCCAGAGGGCTGAGTCCCCTCAGGACGGAGCCGGGCACGGGCATCCTGCGGCTCCCATCGCCTCAGAACGTGGGGAATAATCCGGGCGAGAGCACAGAGCCTTAAGCTGCGCCAGGGGAGGTTCAGGTTGGACACTGGTAGGAATTTCCTCACAGGATTAGACACTGGAACGGGCTGCCCAGGGGGGTGGTGGAGTCACCGTCCCTGGAGGTGTTCAAGGAACGACTCAGTGCTCTGGGCTGGGTGACGAGGTGGCGATCGGTCATAGGTTGGACACGATGATTTCAGAGATCTTTTCCAATCTAATCGACACTGTGCAAAAAGGGTTTATTACGCACAGCTGTTGCGGGGGAGGACCTGGTGGGAGGACTCGGAGCAGCGAGAGCGGCGGCCAGAGCGGCCCTGCCGGAAGCGGAAGCAGCGCGGGGCTCTCCCGGCGGGGCGCGGGCGGCGGGACCGCGGCTGCGGGGCCGACATGGGGGACGACATGGACGTGATCCCCGAGCGGGAGATGAAGGTGAGGCACGGAGAGAGCGGGGTTGTGAGGGGCAGCTCGCCGAGGGGAAGGGTTGGCGGGCTGTTTGACTCGGGCCGGGGGGCCTTGGCTTGGAGCCGGAGGGGAGCGGGGCTTGGAGGAGGCTCGGCCTGGGCTGCGAGAGGTGGTGGGTTCTGGGGGAGGCTCGGTTGGGACCGTGGGGCTGACAAACCGGAGGGGTCGGTTCGGGATGTGGCGGGGCTTTTTGAGACATCCTTGGAGTGTTTGTGAAGCAGAATCCCGGGATGGGTCAGGCTGGAAGGGACCACAGTGGGTCATCTGGTCAAACGTCCCTGCTCGGGCCGGGTCGGCCCAGCGCACACGGCACAGGATTGTGTCCAGACGGGTCTGGAATATCTCCAGTGAGGGACACTCCACACTCTTTCTGGGCAATCTTGAGGATTTTCCGATACTTGAAGACAGCATAGTGTGATACAAGCCTGTGGAGTGGAAAAGCGAAAGCTGGCATGGCCTTGGTGTAGAGCAACGTTTAATGCCGTGGGAAGGGAATCACAGAATGGTTTGGGTTGGAAGAAACCATAAAGCTCATGTCGTTCCAACCCCTGCCACGGACAGGGACACCTTCCAGCAGACCAGGTTGCTCCAAGCCCTGTCCAACCTGGCCTCGAGCAGTTTGAGGGATGAAGGAGAGTTGTAGGAACCTTGTTTTGCATGCCTTGTGCTGGAAATCTGGTTTGGAGATGTGTGGCTGTGGGGCAGTGTGAGCTGGAGTCCTGCTGTGTGGTGCCAGCCTGGCCCATCCTGTGTCATCCAATGTTACTGTGAGGCTGGATAAGAAGGGACATGGGGGTGCAGATTCCTGGAGCAATTGGGTGTTTGTGCAGCTGTTTTCTGCCCTCAAAAACAGGGTAGTTGGGCTGTTTATTTTGCAGAGGTTTCTGAGTTTCTACATCCTGCTCAGATTCCAGGAGTGCACTTATTTACTGGCAGTAATTTGGGAGTAACTCAGGTGCTTGATTGGAGTTACTGGCATGTGTGCCTTGTTAGCAAATGTGTGCCTTGTAGCAGCAAGTTTTGTTCAGTCCTGTTCCATCTTTTTTTTATTCCCTACTCTTTCCCTCTGTATCCCTTGGCTGGTTTTAGTGTGCTCCTGAGAAGGTCAGGTATCCCAGGCAGATTTTATGAGCACAGGCACTGGGTACAAGAGGGATTTAACCAATGGGAAAAAGAAGTGGTGTGATCTCAGCCTTTCATAGATGAGACAGAAAATGTGGTGGAGTGGCCAATCCCTGGGTGTGTAGCAGGAATTTGCAGCTCTCTAAGGCAGAGGCTTCTGCACTTACTGCCTTAGAGAAGCCAAAGTAAACTGTTTCTCCTGGGCAGCATGTGAACAGCTACCTCCCAACTCCCCCAAACAGGATTTTCAGTTCAGAGCACTGAAGAAGATTCGCATCTTTGATGCTCCTGATGATCTCCCCAAAGAGCGCTCCAGCCTCCTTGCAGTGTCCAACAAATATGGGCTGGTCTTTGCTGGTGGAGGGACCAGCCTGCAGATCTTCCACACCAGAGATCTCCTCATGCAGAAACAGCCAGGAGAAGATCCCAATAAAATTGGTAAGAGACGCTTAAATCTCATGGTTTTGGCAGAGACAGGTTTATATGGGATTTATGACAGGGAGCTCTTGGCTTCTGATACGTGTTATAGTCCTTGCCATTCTCTCTCAGGCATTTGAATTGCCACAGTTTCTTGTGTGGGAAGGCAGGAACAGTGTTGGTAGCCATTCTTTGCTGGGTTGGTAGCCATTCTTTGAGCTGTGAGCCTGTGCATGTGCCAGGGATGTGTATGAGTGGAGGGACAGAGTTCTTACACTGAGTTACCCACTCTGACTAAACCACTGTCCAGGAGAGGGGAAGCAACCACTGTTCCACCACCTAAAAAATGTTTTTCATTCTCCTTAGTAACTGTTCCTCTGTACAAACATAAGTGAAGCCAAAAATCTTTCTACTTGTTATTACTCAGGTTACTGAGGAAGGAAGGTGGTGTTTTCTTTTCTTAGGAATTTTGCAACTCTCAAGATTGATATTGATACTGATATTGGTATTTGATACGAAGGGATTTGCTTTCATTCAGTTTTTCTACGTGTTACCTTTGTTAGCTGCTGTTACTGGGACTGAGGATTTTTGCATAAATTTGTTGCATTGTTTTACAAGAACAATTCTTGCTATTTAAATTTGCCCCCTTCATTCCATCCTCTTTCCCTTTTGTATTTTAAGTGGAGAACATTCAGAGTACTGTGGTTCCCATGAAGTTTCCTATGCAGCACCTGGCTCTGAGCTGTGACAATCTCACCTTGTCTGTCTGTATGATGTCCAGTGAGATCGGGCCCTTCATCAGCTTTTTCGATGTCCGCACATTCCTAAATCAGGTACAGCATGTGCCAAGTGGGTTTGGCTTGGGTTTGGGGTTTTTTTCAGAATCCAGCAGAGGAGAGGTGTAGCTGGGGTGGGATTCTCTGTCTCTGTGAGCATTGTCTTGTAAAGGATTTGTTCAGTAAACTCAAAATCTGCTTGTTTTTATCAGTCCTTAATTTATCGGCAGGTCAAAACCGCTTTGAACTGTGACTTCAGGAGAGTTTGATTTTGTACTCCACTTTGACAGTCTCATGTATTGGTCTTTCCTAAAAGGCAAAACAGCAGAAACATGCATTTGCTTGTCACAAACTGGCCAAGGACTCAGGAAGTGCAGCCATGGTCAACGACCTGAAGTGGAACCCTGCCAGTCCCACCATGGTGGCCGTCTGCCTGTCCGATGGCAGCATCTCTGTCCTGCAGGTCACAGACTCTGTGAAGGTCTATGCCACACTCCCATCCTCTGCTGCTGTCACATCTGGTGAGTGGCAGCCTCAGAGGGCACTCAGAATGTTGGACACTGAAGAGCAGACACAGATTGAGAGGTGTATAAACACAGGCTGCTTGTCTCAGGGGGAGGTTTCTTAAAATTCTTCACAAAGAGGAAGGGTTTAAACTCAGTGAGACTCAGAAAATGTGTTGCAATGGAATTACTCTTTCCTAGTTAATTGCAGCAGCTGAGTCTTGTGGGGTCTTGTAATTCCCCACTTCTTTCGTGCTAAAGACTTTTTTTTTTTTTTTTTTTGCTTAGTGTGTTGGAGCCCAAAGGGAAAACAACTGGCTGCAGGGAGGCAAAATGGCACTGTGGTGCAATATCTGCCTGTAAGTATTGGTGGTCTTTTCAGAAGTTTGACATAGGATATTTTGTTGGTTTTGGTTTTTTTTTCATTTGATTGGTTGGCTCTTGCAACGGAGGCTACAAAATTTGGTTAGGTGACACATGGTGTGAGCCATGTGATGCTGCCCAAGTGTTTCAGTAATATTCAAGTGTCTTAGGCCAATACTTGGTTTAGTTTAAGGTTTGCGCTGGTCACTGAAAAGTCATGATTTCAGAGTGGCCCTTGATGAGTGTTAAAGAATGGGTGGATTGCTCTAAACCATTTCTCTGGGCTTTCCACAAAACTTGCAACTGGTTTGTTTGGTGCCTTTTCTGTGTATTTAAGAGTTGTTTTATTTGCAGAATCTGCAGGAGAAGAAAGTAATCCCTTGTCCTCCCTTTTATGACTCAGACAATCCCGTTAAAGGTACATATTTTTATTACTTTTTAACTTGTTTTCTCTTTTAAAGTATTTTACTCGTTCTTCCCCCTGTTGTCTTTAGTTATAGCACTGGTTATGTAATTACAATGTGATTTTCTGTGATTCTTAAGCTTGGCAGTTTAGGAGTTAGTTGCCATTTGTTTGTAATTTTCTTTTGTGTGCTGTGCAGAGTTAAAATCAACAAGGAAGTATTGCAAAGTGTTTCTGGCTGAGGTATTTGCTTTCTCTTTCAGTTTTGGATGTACTGTGGATTGGCACATATGTCTTTGCCATCGTGTATGCAGAGGCTGATGGGACACTGGAGATGTCTCCACAAGTGGTCATAGCCATACTGCCTGTAAGTGCCACCACAAGGACACAAGTGTCTGCTGCTTGTTCCTGACTTGTTCATTCCAGTGGCGAGTGGCTTTTATTATTGGCATTGGCACCACATAGAATTTGAGTTTGGTACTGCTGTAAATCATGGGTTTGAGGTTGGGGGGATTGAGTGGAGGCAGTAGGATCCACCTGAAAATCAATGAATAACCTATTTTCTGCTGAGATCGAATTATGACATTATTGATGTGCCCTGATGCTGTCAGATTTAAGGGAGGTTACTTGGTTTGTGTGTTGGAAAATAAATTATCAATGTTGATATTACAGAAAAAGGAAGAGAAGCGACCAGAGAAGTTCGTGAATTTCATGGAGCCGTGCTACACGAGCTGCACAGAGAGACAGCATCATTACTTCCTCAATTTTGTTGAGGAATGGTGAGTGGCAGGAATCATGGCAAGGTCTTTTCTGTGGTATGCATGTCTGAGCAGTCAGTGCTTCTCCATAGATTGTGTTCCTCCTTTTTGTAAACCTTGCAGTGGACTGTCCTGTTAGTTTTAACCTGTTTGTGTCTATGCTTACAGGGATCTAGTTCTGGCAGCTTCAGCAGCTTCCACAGAAGTCAGCATTCTTGCCAGGCAGGGGGATCAGGTAATGTTTTTGTTCTATTTGTGGAATGTATTTTGTGTTGCACGTGTGCAAATGTACATTTTCGTCCCCTAAGTATAACTCATATAAGACCTGGAACACAAAGAGATGATGAATTTTTTTTAAGACATCCCAAAACTAAACAAGCTTCTAAATTGTACAGGATCTTAAGATAATTCTTAGATGAACAAGAGATGTGTGTTGTAAACCAAGTACCAGTAGTCTGTTTTTCATGATTCACTTGGTAGTCTCAAAATTTGGTCAAACTCACTATGTTAAAGGGATTGATGTGAGGTCATCAGTTGAAGTTAAGCATTAAAAATGTCTGACCTCTGACATGCAGTGATACATAAGAAGTCACACATAAATCTCTGAAGGACCCTGATCTTTCTGGCATTTGTTAATCTGATAGGTTTGATACTCTCTAGCTGGTGTTTCAGCTGTTGTAGGCTGGAGTGCTGAAGAAGGCTGGTCACAGGAAAGCAGTAGTCAATATAATAATAATTTTGCTTTTTGCAGAACTGGGAATCGTGGGTTTTGGAGGACTCAAGCAGAGCAGAACTTCCTGTGACAGATAAAAGTGATGACACTCTGCCCGTTGGTGTTGCTGTAGACTACACCAGTAACATGCCCATCATGATCAGTAAGTCTTGTTAGTCTTTCTTGTGAAGTAGTCCAAAAATCTCAGTATATTTGATATTTTTGAGGAGCAGCCTCCTGCCCGGAGTTCTGGGAGATCATTCTGAAAGGGAGACCAACACATCTCCTGCTGTTTTTATACCAAACCCACAACACGTGGCTTTACTTCTGTGTAAGGATTTAGTGGCAAAGTGTTAAATAGAATTCTTTCCTGGAGCTCTCAGCATCCTGGGATACAACACTAGCAGACATGGCAAACAAGGCTGAGTTATACCTGTGTTCCCCAAAACTGGGATTATAGTGAGTTTAAAGCAGCCATGTTCTATCACTGGGGATTTCAGGCTGCCTGTGAGGTGTTCTTTATTCTTGTCACTTATGTCCTTTTGCAGAACTGTTTTGTATCAAGTACATTTGCACAGATCTAAAGGAAAAATGGGTTGGTTTCAAAGCCAGAAACAGCAAAGATCGCTGAGGTGAATGCGTAGGTTTTAATTCTGCATTAAAGCACAGGGTCTGTACTGCCTAAACCCTGCTGTGCTTTACATCTACACTGCTGCATTATTGCTGTACCTTCTGTGCTGCCTGAAGGCTCTTCAAAGTATCTTGTCAAAGTCTGAAGCTACATCTGAGCTATTGTGGTGTATCTTGGTGAATTCTGAGAATTCTTCCTTGAAGGCCAGAGACAGATTGAAACAGAGATGCCTTCAGGCAGAGTGGAAGGTACTGCAGTCAGGAGTTCCTGAAGAGCACAGGAGGGTGCCAGTGAACTGAGAACTTTACCTGAAAGAAAACCTACAGTAGGGAATTGAGGTCAAATGTCATACTTGAATGCCAAATTGAATTTGAAGCCTGTTCTCTGTTAATCTATACAGTTACTGGATTAAGAAATCTGTCAGGACAGATTTTTTTAAAGCCTGTGTTGTGCTGCCTCAAGAGTTTTTAGAAAGGTTTTTAGAGAAGCTTTTTGTTAACACATTCTCTGTGTTCTGACACAAGAGTTTGGCTGCACATTAATTGGCTTTGCAGTTCACAGCAAGTTTAGGTTGCAGAGAAACTTGATTTGTCCTGGAGCTTGTTCCTATGTGGAAACTGCCCTTCCCTGTCAAGCTTTTCCTGAAGAACCAATAGTAAAGAAACATGGCCATCCACTGCACTGCCTAACAAACCAAACACTGTGGTTATAGCAGATTTTTCCTACACTCTAGATGTGTTTGGTTTGGGTTTTTCTGTTTAATTAAGCACAATTAAACCATTACAGATTTTTTTTTACTAATACAGAGAGAGTTCTGATGCCTTTAACTGTGCTGAGAATTTTTGTACTGAAGCAGACTCACAAAGCTGCATAAAACACAAGTATTTTATATCAGTGGTTCAGATCATGAGGAGATTTGTTTGATGTTGGCTTTCTTTAAAGTTAAAAAGCTTCCTATGTAGCAATTCCGTTTTGTAGTTTATGCTTATGAATGTTAATGAGGTGACAGGGCCCAATGGAATGTGGGCATTGCTGAAAGGAATTGGAGAAGGGAGCAGAGTATCAGAGAGGAAAAAAAGCTGCTTCAAAATCTGAAAAAGCTTGGTACAGGAATTCATGGGTGAAAGTTGGGCTTTGTCATTCAGGAGATGACATTCAGTTGTCAAAATAACCCTTTTATGAAACATGAAGTCAGGAACAGAAAGGAATACAAAAGGGAAAAAAAAAGAGAGCTGAGCATTGACAGAGAAGCAAGGGAGCAAAGATGCAAATGAAAGCGAGAAGGGAGAAATGTAAGAAATATTGTGTGAAGAAAGTCACATGAAGGTGGCAATTGCAGTAGGAACAGAATAGGAAGCTTTGACTGTGGGATTTATATGTGTGGTCTCTGGCAGGTGATGAGAAGATCCTTGCTCCAGCTCCAGTTCTGATCCTGCTCTCTACGGATGGTGTGCTCTGCCCATTTTACATGATCAACCAAAACCCAGGAGTCAGGTCACTTATTGTGACCCCAGAGCCGCTGCAGCTGGTCGGGGAGAGAGTTCCAAAGTCAACAGGTAAGTGCTCCAGTGGGTTAGGGAACACTTGGATTTGTGGGTCTTTGTCATACTGATCTGTCAGTTCAACAGTCAGACACATATGTGGTCACAGAAAACATTTTTTCTTTATAATGATAATGGGGAGCAGTTCTTGGGTGTTTTGAGCTCCCAGGACTGTTCTCTGTCTTTTGTGCATTAGTGTGAAATTATCTAGTCCTGTTCAGCAAATCACAGAATCATTTAGTTTGGAAAAGACTTCTAAGACCATTGAGTCCAGCCTTTAAACCAATTTGTTTGTGGGATCTCAAGCACTTTGCAGGCTGTGCATTTAGACTTTCCTGTGCAATCAGCCTGTGGAGAACAGGGCCAAAGCAGTTTTGGGAGGCTCTGTGCCCAGCTTTGAGCATGGCCTGCACACCTCAGAGAGATGATGGTTTTCCTCCACAGTTATGCCATGGGAGGTCACGATATGAACTAAGGTGTTTGGCTGCAGCAAAATCCTATTTAAACAAAATCCTCTTTAAATCCTATTTAAAGCTTTTTTCAGCACTGTGAAAATTGTGTCAGCAGGTGAAGAGGAGTAATTTTGTTTGAGTTATAGGTGTGTTACCTTGTGTAGTGTGATGTAGGCAGGTAAGATGATTGTTTTGCTTGTCTGCATTCATGGAGAAATAATTGCAAATGCACCATTTTCTTCCCTGTGCCCAAATTTGCTTCTTCCCCAGCCAGAATGCTGTTGTTTGGCAGCCTGCCTCCCTGCAGTGCTGGCTAACTTGTGACTGCTTGTTTTATTTGAGGTGGCAGGAACCTCATCAAAATCAATGGAGGAAGGTGAAGCCTTTTCAGAGGAAACTGCAGACAGCATTAATCTGGACAGATTGTTGTATTGATCGTGACTTTGTACAGTTTCTGTATCACTTGCTGGGTTTGGGGACTGCAAGCCCAGCTCTGCCATCTCTCTTCCTCACTGTCCAGTGAGAGAAGCAGTGCTGAGCTGTCCCCATCTAAAAGATCTGGCCTTGCAATACCTTCTGCCATTACTCAGTGTGGCCAAATGAGTCTCCTCCTCTCCCATTTATCTTTCTGCAGGAAGCACTGCCACAAGCCCAACCACTCCTCCAACTTCTCTGAAGCCTGACGCAGCGCCTGCTGTTGCTCCCACTGTGCCCACATCCAGCCAGCCTCCAGCAGGGAGTGGAGCAGCTGTTTTTTCCTTCATGCCCTCATCTGTGAAGACTCCTGGCTCCACAGGCAGCGATCCTCCACCATATTCCTTTGCCACCGATGCCTCCAAGCAAGCCCAGACTCCTGCTCTGACTGGAGCAGCAACCTTTTCTTTCTCCTCTGCTTCTTCCAAGGCATCTGTGGCTCCTGCTTCTGTAGGCAGCACTACAACAGCTCCTGCCACCTCCTTTCCTTTTGGGTCCCTGAACTTTAAACCAGCTGCAGACAGCTCCTCTGGGCCATCGCTGTCCACAGCACCTGCTGCACAGAAGTCATCTTTTGCACCTTCTGCTTCTTCAGTCAAAGTGAACCTCAATGAGAAGTAAATAGATTCAGTGATGAATGCAGGGGCTGGATACTTGTTAAATTGCTGCAGGCATGGATAATGTATGGTAGTTCTGTAGAAGGTGTCTGGCTTTCTGCCCTGTTGTTGTTCCCCATGTTCCCAAGAAAGCACTTTAAAGAGGAAGCCCCTCTTTATCCAAGAGTGTCTTAGCTGTGAAAACCCTCAGTGCTTCTCATGCCAGAGGTTACCTTCATGGGCATGGTGCAAGTCAAGGGACAATGCCAAAAATTAGGTTGATAAATTGCCAGAGACTTAGGGGGTTTTTTGTATCTTTGTTTCATAGGCATCAAATGGTTTGATGCAAATCATGGCTAAAGACTGTCTGTCTGGGACTGCTTTAGTGGGGTAGTGATAGCACAAGGTCCTCTGTTCATTGGAGGTTTCTTACCCCCAGTCTGGGAGGAAGCTGGAGCTACAACTGATGGATTGCTTTGCCACTCTGTGTTCAGCAGAGAAGGTGCAAGACCCCTAAATGGACACTTGCTCACTGAGCACAGGTTCTGGAATCTTCAAAGCTTGTTCGTTTGGAAAGAAAAAAGCTAATATTGATTAGAAACTATGCAAAATGGGTTTGAGTGAGTGTTTTCAGATGTCATATATTCACTCTTCCCTCCAGCTCCTGAGACTTGCTCTCTATTTTTAGAAAAAGTGGTTTAAAACACAGAGCTATGTTAATTGGAACTGCTTTTTAAGGAGAAGAACTTTCATGTAAATGCATCATAAGAAATTTCTGATGGTTCAAATGATTATTTTTTAATTAGAAAAATCTTTACTACAACAGAATCTGATGGGAGCTCTTAGGGCTTTTTATATTTTGTGTATAAAGCAAATGATGCACCAGTGAATTGGCTGAATATTTAAATTGGCTGCCTTGAGGAGCTGAGTTTGCAAATGAATAGAAATTCATATTTTCTTGCAGAATTTCTCTTTGAGCCTTATTCTGAGATTGACACTGAAGGGCAGCTCAGATTTGCTGTAGTTGGAACAAAATGAGGAGGTGCATTTGAAGCAGAGTAGTACTTTTTGCTGGCATTTAGCTTTTGTTCATGGGAGCATCTAAGATAGAAGTCTTTGTGGTTCCATGTATTCAGAAATTATCCTGAATGGCTCCTTCCCACTATCTCCAGAAGCTACACTCGTATCTGGAGCTTGAGTTGTTGCTGATCCCAGGGGATGCTCGTTCATTTATTCATTCATTCACTCATTCATTTATTCATCCTGTTGCAGGTTCAGTGCTGTAGACACCTCTTCTCCAACGAGCAGCAGTGGTCAATGCACTTCCACGATGTTTTCCTTCTCAACCAGTTCCAAAACTGCTCCTGGAGGTTCTCTGAGCCAGTCCACACCCGTTGCAGCCCCTCCTACCACACCACTGAAGACTTCATCCCCTGTGCCTGCCACGGGTAGGAGTCTGATCCCTATTGTTGGAAATAATGCATTATAAAAAAAGTTCTAAAAGTTGTAGGATGCAGTGAGCTTCATTTGGCTTGTTTCTTGTTTTTCCTGCTGCTTTTCCTCCTCTAGAGGCCCTCCTGATTGGCACACCATCATGATGTGAATCACTTAGTCTTGAAACTGAGCAGTTTTTCCATTTGTGCTCTTTATTTCTCAGAGAGCCATATGTGAAATAATTATATTCAACTGCTTAAGTTCACCCAGAAGTTCTGGCATTTTCAGTGCTCTGATTATGAATGTTTCTGGGCAGCCACACAAATCAATGCCTTACCTTCCATCTGCATTGGCTAGAGTTCAAAGTAGTCACAGAAGTTGGGTGGAAGTGAAAAGGCACCTGAGGAAGGTGTGTTCTTGTATTGAGGCTCATAGCACTACTGCTTTTGGATTTGATAGTGGTAATTGTTTCTGATCACAGCCTGTTTCCTCAAGCTTTGTATAAGTTCATCAATTACTGTTGTTCTTATTAAATTCCAGTGGCACGTCCTGCTCAAAATACTCCTTCATCTTCCTTGGTACAGAAGACACCCAAAATCACCCCGTCAGCAGCAAAGCCAAGCTCTACTCAGGTAACAGGAACTTGACTGGGTTCTTTGGAGGATGAATGTTGTGCATGGCCCATGAATTGCTTAGAATTCCTTGGACTGAACTAGTGTTCTTAGGTCAAAGAATTAGCTGACTTTTGAGTTTGAAATAGTGGCAAATCTGTGGTTCTAGAACAGTATTCTCTGCCTGTCTTTAGAGACCTGTATTTTGATCTATGTTGTTAGAATCAGTGTCTGTTGTCTGAATGGAGTTTCTAACATCAGGCCTTTTTTGATATTCTAAGCTCCCCATTGCAATGGATATATCCTTAATATTGGGTTTGATTTTTGTCTTTTTTTTTTCCCAGGGCAAGTCAGCACTCCCCAGCACAGCTTTAGAGAAACAGACCCACCAGTGGAAGGAGTCGGACCCTGTGATAGCAGGAATCAGGGAGGAGGTGAGATTTTCAAGCAGTTTTCTTCATAATTCCACACAGACACTTCAGCTCAGCTGTGTTCTGATGGTGTCTGTAAGTAGCTTAGGAATCAGAATGGAAATTTTTCCTAAGATGTTCAGCCTGGTTTGTAGTTGCTCTTTGTGTGTCCTGTTCAGTCATCTCCAGTCACTGTGCTGAGAGGATGGAGTATTCTTTCCTGTTAATGTTCAAGAAGAATTTCCTGCTTTGGCTGCAAAGTGACCAATGTTTATGGTGTATGGCATGATCGAAGTGCTATGACATTTGTTCCATTCTCTGCTGTGTTTTCAGTGGCTGCCCTTTCTTCTGCTTGACTTTGCAGATTGCACATTTCCAAAAGGAGATGGAGGAGCTGAAGGCCCGAACTTCCAAAGCCTGTTTCCAAGTTGGAACTCCAGAGGAAATGAAGATGTTGCGAACGGAGTCAGATGATCTCCACACCTTCCTCTTGGAAATTAAAGAGACAACAGAGGTGAGCAGAGTATCTTCAAACTGTGAGCCAGCAGTGACTCTTCCTCACCTGATGTTCCTCCTTAATCTGCTACGGCTGAACTGTAGATGGAACATCTGACTCTGCTGCCTTAATGAGGGGATGACGTTTGCCTTTGTGCTTTCAGAAGCCCTTGTGCTAGAGATGGCAATGGAAAATGTTACTTTGTCCCATGTATTCTGTTTCTCCTTGCAGTCACTTCATGGAGATATCAGTATTCTGAAGACAACCTTGCTGGAGGGATTTGCAGGGGTAGAAGAGGCTAAAGAACAGAACGAACAGAATTGTAGCTCGGGGTATTTACACTTGCTCTATAAGAAACCTTTGGATCCCAAGAGTGAAGCACAGCTTCAGGTATGAATCATGTCAGCCAACTTCTGATAGAGTGTTTTAAATAAATAAAATAAAACTTAAGCTTGCGTGTGCAAGTGCCAGATATTGTTCTGCCCTAAATACTTGCTTTTTCAACATAGTCTAGTAAATGTATGGTGAGCTTTGTTTTCCATGAGTTTGCAAGAGATGCTGAAAATCCTCTCCTGGAGCTCCTCTCTGTTGTTACCATTTGCAGTGATGATTCAAAACTCCTTCTGAAGGGATGTACTTCACCTGAGATCTAAGTCTATTCTAATCTTAGAACGTGACTCTTGACATCCTGTTCCTTCTCAGCCTGTAGTGTTTGCTCAGGGATTTCAGTTAAAAGAATGCTGGGTTTTTTCCTACACTTTATAGAAGAGTTCTTGGAATTATTTTTATCTTCAGCAAGTGCCTTATGGAACAATTTGATGATTTATTATGACTTCCAGAATTGTGTGGTTAATTTCATGGATGGTGGAGCATAAAGCTTAATGATATTCTAAAAGCTGGGGCACAAAGGAAAATAACCAGCAGTACATAAAGAGGCTTTCAAAGATAAGAAAGAAAGTAGGGGTGAAGCACTTTTTGTTACAGCTCTGGTGATGAGGGCTATTTAACCCTAAGCAAAATAGAGTGAGTGTGCTCTACAAATGATACTTGGTCTTTTATACACTGATAAGTTCCCCTCAAGAGGTTTGACTGGCAGGCTGAAGGCATAACTGAATGTCATCTTTGTGGCAGTGCGTATCAAGACCATGCATGCAGTTATTAGAAATCAGCTGACACAAAGTAATTTCTTTTAGGTCTGATCTTTGACCTTCACCTGGATTCTGTTGATTGATTCACAGTCTTAATTGCATGCCTGCTTTGATGTCCAGCATGTCTCTGTGACATTTAAAGCTTATGCTTGTGACTTCAGGAAGATGATAATATTCAAGTATGTGTTTCACTGTGTAGAGAAAGGACCATGAGGAAAGAATAACACAGTGGGAGAGAAATAGAAGTGGATTGGAATGGAAGGAGAGAACTTTTGGGTCAACTTGGTGAAAGTTTGCTTCAAAAATTTTGAAGACCCTGAGACTTTTCTGATGTCCAGCTGTATCTATTTGGTATCCAGAGAGTTGCTGCTGTATAGGTGCTGGGGAGAGGAAACTTAGTCTTGGCAGTGTTTATCACTAAGCCCACAGCTGGACTGGATTTGCTTTCAGGCTGGGGATGTCCCACTAGAATTTCGTGATGTATCTTGAAAGTATTTGCAGTAGAATTCTTCCCAAGCTGTGTTCCTTGGCTGCTTCTTCATATTTAAGGTGAACATTCTGTTGAGATGAGCTGAAACCAGCTGCAGTTCCCATTTCCATTTTACAAAGTTGGAGTTCAAGCCATGGCCATGCCATGCCAGGCAGGAGGGATCACAGGAATGAGACTGAGCTCTGGATTTGTTTAGGGAGCAGAGCTTGAGGTCAGAAGTCTCTGGCTTAGCTACTCAGTTGTGCAGCTGTATGGTCATGGATAAGTCACTTTACTCTCTGTCCTTTTTATTTAGTTTCCTACCTATAAAAGTCAGATTAATTCCTTGCCTTAATGTGGGAGGTGCGAGCATTTGTGAGTGCTTTCATGAATCATAGTCTGTGAATGCTAATATTCTAGAGCTGTATGAGTAGCCTGCAAAGCTTTGATCACTTATAATTGTTAGAAGTTTCAATGTTGTAAGATGGGAGCAAATGACTCACGTTCTGGAAGTGGCATTTGAAATAAGGGTAGTTTTGTATAATGCCTGATGTTTGTAAAATCCTGTTTGTAAAGACCTGGCAGTGTTTTGCAAATATTATGGACAGTATTATTTTAGTTGAGAGCTGGGGTAAAATGTCCAGGCCAAACCTTGTGTGTAACCCATTGATCGTTATGTAAATTTTCACCATTTTGGTTCTGTTGTGCTGGCCGAAATATAGGCAAGTGCTCTATGGCTTGGACTGAATGAGCCCAAAGATTCTTCATCTTCAACTGAAACTGAGATTTCTGAAGTGAATTAAATACTTTATTTTGCATGGCAGGAAATCCGGCGCTTGCACCAGTACGTGAAGTTTGCTGTGCAGGACGTGAACGACGTTCTGGATTTGGAGTGGGACCGACACCTGGAACAGAAGAGAAAGCAGAAGTAATTGAAACTGGAGTATAGAACTACATCAGTGAATTGGGAATTAGTCTTTAATTAACAGACAGAAACCTTTTTTCATTTTTTTTCCATCTTTTTCAAGAGGTCTGGGACCTTCCTAAGACACCTAATGGGAGCCATAGGTTCAGACTGTCTGGCTTCATACGTGTTACAAGCTTGTTGTATCTCTGTGTACAGTGCAAATAGTGCTTACAGAACAAACTGTAAGCTTTGTAGAAATTCATTGATGGCAGCTAATGAAACCTTTCTAATAGATAAAAAGTGAATGAGCTAAATGAACAAACTGGCAGCATGTTGAAAGGGGAAATATGTATTTGAGATGAACTGAACTGCTGGTGTTTGACCTCCTTGAGTTTCAGTAGCCAGAACCAGTAAACCATTGGTGTTAGCTTGCCTGCCTGTGACCCAGATGCACAAAATGGTCCTTACCCCTGTCTCTGATCTGATCTCTGCAGGCGTCTGATAGTCCCCGAGCGAGAGACTTTGTTCAACACCCTGGCAAACAACCGGGAAATCATCAACCAGCAGAGGAAGAGACTGAACCACCTGGTGAACAGCCTGCAGCAGCTCCGCCTCTACAACCAGACTTCTCAGTGGAGTGTTCCCAGTGATACATCTCTAAACAGTGCTCAGAGGTATGTGGAACATGAAATCCTCCTTCTTTCTTACCCCCCAGCAATGTGGAAGGGTGCATCCTCCAGAGAATGATGTTTTGTATGGGAGAACAGAATGTCCTAAAGATTATACTAAACTGTGCCCAGGTAATACAGAAGCTCATTGGTTGTGTTCTGGGACACTGATGCTCACCATGAATTTCCCCTGAAAGTTTAAGGGGTTATAATAAAGCCTCCAGGCTGAGATCCTGCTGGTTGTCTCTCTGACTTCAGGGAAGAAGTGAATGACTCTTGAAGTTCCTAAAATAGTTAAATATGCATCACACAGTATCTAGAGGAGCCAATTGTTCTTTCAGATATGCCCATGGTTCTGCTGGCTACTTTGGCCTGATTTTGTTCCCTCTTTGGTTGGTTTCTTTTTGCTGATGATGTTGTTTTCACTGCTCTGCCTTCTCCCAGTTTTGACAGTGACCTTGAAAGCCTGCGCAACGATTTGATGAAAACTACTTTGAAATCATATGCCAAACCTCTGCCCAAAGCACCTGGTAATTTATTCTTTCTTCTTGGCAATCACGCCATAAATGTGAATTACCTTTCTGTTTTTTTACTTGCAGTTTGATTATAGACTAATAACTGTCTTCCATTTTTCAGCTAAGTTATCCCCTGTGAAGCAGGCACAGTTGAGGAATTTTCTAGCCAAGAGGAAAACTCCACCAATTAGGTCTACAGCTCCAGGTAAATCTTTAGTTACCATAGAAGTCTGAAATGCTTTCCAGTAGGGTGACTTACCTGCTGTGGGACTGAGACCTGAAATTAGCTTTTGACTTCTTAACCCCTACTTTTCCTTTCCTGTTCTCCTATCTGCTCTCAGGAAGACTTGCCTTCAGTCACTGTCTGGTTGAAGGCTACCTTTCCAGGCAGTTAAGAAGTCAAACCCTATCAATTCAGGATTAAAACAAGCCAATAGGAGAGTATCATAAAACAGGGTGCATTTGTTGTGTTTGTTACACTGGAGGGTTCCCTCAACTTAATGCTGAATTTTGGTTTTGATACTGCAGCAAGTTTGTCCCGATCTGCCTTCTTGTCCACAAGATATTATGAAGATTTGGATGAAGTCAGCTCAACATCCTCAGTTTCCCAGTCACTGGAGAATGATGATTCACAAGCAGTGGACCAGGAAGAAGAGGCTGCCCCAGTCCAAGTCCCTCGTCACGCTCCTGTGGTCCGAACTCCCTCAGTCCAGCCTGGATTGATGGCTCAGTCTCCGTCCTTTGGGAAACAGCACCTTTCCCTGGGTACTTTGTGTGAGTTGTGTTTGCAGTGTCTCTTCTCAGTGTGGTCTTGTGGGTACCTCTAACTGCTGCATTATCCATTGCCAGTGCTTCAGGCCCTGGAGAAATGAGATTGCAGGATACAGATTTATGTTGCCAAGTTCTCAGGAGCAGTAACAGAGTGGCTTTGTAACCTCATGAACTTGAGCTAACAACACTAAAACACCTTGACTCACTGATTGTGTTTTTGTGATAGCCTGGTTCTTTCAGATTGCAGTGACCTAAAATATTGCCCAAAGACTAAGAAACTGGAGTACTGCTGCATTTGGTTGATGTGGCCAAGGTTAGGAGTTCTGAGCCCAGCAAGTCTCAGTAAGAGCTGCATTTGCATACACTCAGTTTTCCTTGTGCAAGAGAGGTTTCTTTAATCTCTGCAGCTGGAGAGAAAAATAAGGTGTCAGCAGAAGTGTCTGTAACAGCAAACTGAAAGTCCTCTAATGCACTGAAATGACATCTATTGAGACTTAGTACTAATTCCTTGGGATACACCAAAACTGCCAGGGACAGATTGTGTTGATTGTTTGAATGGCCTGCACACCAGTCCTGTCAGAAGAAAGCTGTGTGCTTAGAGGAAATGCAGTTCAGCAAAGCTTTCAAAGACTCCCTGATTTATAGAGAAACATGTAACTAATATTTTTGTTAATTTGTTTTTTTTAGTGCCTACATCTTCAAACAGAATCATCCCACAAGGGGCAGACAGTACAATGCTTGCAACAAAGACTGTGAAACACGGGGCCCCTGCTCCCACTGTCACTGTTCCAGCACCACAGGCAGCTGCTGCTGCAGCTCTGCAGAGGCAGATGGCTGCTAACCAGTCCCCAGGTAAAAGGCTGGCTAATTGCCCAAGTGACCTCTGAGCAGCTGAATGGGGCTTTCACAGAGATTTAGTGCTCTCAGAGGAGGAGATCATCAAACAAAATGTGGCGTCCATCTGTAGTTGTTGCACCTCTGAGCTTTCCAGTGTTCATTTGTCTTCCTTTTTCCTCTGAGCTGGTAGTACAAAATACCTGAGAAATTCTCATTTCTGTTAACAGAAGCTGTTACAATGTAGGTAAGAGAGAGTTCATTAGAATAATTAGACCTGGTCAGCAAACAACAAAAAATGTACCAACTATATAGATTGCTGCCCACTTCTTTTGCCCTTAATGAAGTCTGAGGTTCCAAATGTTTGGGGCCAGGCACACTATATATGTTCTAGAATCTTGGGTGGATCTTTTTGGAATTATTCAGGCCATATTCAGTGAAGTGAAATGCTTAATATGGAGTTTATCTTTACATATTGTTTTTCCTCTGTTTTTTTCTGTTCCTTAAAGCTGTGAGCACCTCCTTGACTGAATCAACTCTGAAGAATGTTCCTCAGGTGGTGAATGTTCGAGAACTCAAGTCTGGTGCATTGACTCCAGCAGTCTCTGCAGTAATAGGGTGAGTGAGTGCTGCCCTTCTTTCTGGTGGCCTTTGATATCATTTGCACTGGAGCACATCTGCCAGTGGAGAGCAGTAGCAGTGTTTCACTGAGTCTGACTGTGTAAGACCTAAAGTGAGTGCTTTTAAAGATGAGTATTGGGTTTGTGGATTGAATGAAAGAAATAAAGAAAAAAAGATCTTTCCAGGTCATTCAAGGATTTGCTAATGGCTTGTCCTGAACAAATGGCGAGACAAGTATTAACCTCCTTCTCCATTTGTCTGTGAAATGCATTTATATGCATCCTCTCCTTTTGGGATTCAGTGGTTTTACTGCTAATATGAAATTTGGACCTGGTGTCTCTGCAATCACTAGTTCTGTTCTACCTCTTTCAGTGAGGGAAGTGCAGCCCCCTGTCACTGAGTGTGGTCTGTGACTTTAGGCTGTCCAGATGTTTCCCTTCTACTTTATCATCCTTTGCAGACAGAACCTTCTCTGGACTTATGTCTGTTCCCCTAGATTCACCCTCTGAGGGTGGGAGAAGTGTGGTCTGGCTTTTCTGGAAACTTGTTTCACATGTTTTGACATCAGAATTTTGTCTGAAGGGTTAGGTGTCACTGGGGGTCAGACACTTTGGGGCACTATCGAGCTGCAAGGCTCTTCCTCAGGAGTAAACTATGAACGTTGACTTCTGGTATTCAACCTTGAATTTGTTACCATTTCTTGTGAGTTAGCTGTAACACTTGGCTTCTCTGCTCTGCATCCTGCAGGCAACAGCCAGCTCAGCTCATTCCAGAGATTTCTGCCTTATCACCAGGCTCTGTCATCTGCCTAGGGCTAGGCCTTTTCCCTGTCATTGTAATGACCTTGAAACTGTCTTTGCGTGAAGTTCCTGCTGTTGCTTAAGATGAGGGCAGTGCATGGCCAGTTCTGGGATGGGGAGGCAAGGGCACTACTGAAAGGTCTGTGCAAAGTTTGGCTTACTGCATGAAGAGGGATAAATTCACCACATATCTCTGATTTTAAGTTCATGTGGAGTTGCAAATGCTTTATCCATATAACTGTGAGCTGTATGTGCAGCTCGTAGGACAATTGCTGTTGTTGCATCACCACTGGCTTTCACACATCTGTGTATACTCTTCACTGTCTAAGAAAAAAAGGTGAAATTCCTTTGATTCAGCTTTTCAAAAAGGGAACAGTCTCACAGCAGTGGTAGTCAACTGCTGACCTTGACATTTTTTTCATGGTTTCTTTTGCATTTTAATTGAGAAACAGCTTGGGCACTTTTTGCTATTTTATTTCTTCCTAAAAGTGATAAATTGGAATGAGGAGGGGAATTGCTACATTTTTTGAAAGTCAAATTTGCAGACAGCTCTACTTGGGAATTTTATGGCTAAAAGTAGTCTTGTGACTAGGAAGAGTTTTCCACCCTCTGTTTCATCAGAACAATGATAAAAAAGTAGAAAGTACTGGCTGTGCATAGAGAAGGTTGTGAGTGAGCAATACGTGATGAGATTGGTTTTCACTTGAACTGTAGTTAAAGACCTGTCTTACTTCCAAGTAGTTTTAGACTGGCAGTATTGATTGATCTCTCTAATTTACAGAGCACCAGCTAGCTTGATGTCTTGGAGGCTTTCTACAGTCTTACTTTATAGCTGACCTCATAAAAATGTACTTTCTAAAAATTCTACCCAAATGAACCATGCTTGCCAGTCAGATTCAGCACTAAAATGAAGAGCATTCACCCAGCCAAGTTAATTC
Source organism: Drymodes brunneopygia (assembly GCA_013400955.1). Classification (NCBI taxonomy): domain Eukaryota; kingdom Metazoa; phylum Chordata; class Aves; order Passeriformes; family Petroicidae; genus Drymodes; species Drymodes brunneopygia. The sequence goes on along the minus strand of VZTZ01040850.1, from coordinate 117,363 downwards.
ACCAGTTTTTGCTACTTCAGACATCCTGGCTCCCTTTTGCTTCCACAGCACACTCTTTGGTTGTTAAGGAGGAATGATTTTTCTGTTGTTACCAGTTGTTCAGTGGCCTGTGATTGGGTGTGTTGGTGGTCCCAGTCCAGTTAATAATACATAGTTTTCAGTGCAAAAAAAAATCCTTTCTCCACAACTGAAGTCAAATCCATGATTTTTACAGTGTTGTCAAGTGATCTTGAGATCAAGTCCCACCCTCTCATGAATTTCACAGACTTTCTGTTGTTTTCTTCTTTGCTAAGTATAAACTTAAAATCCACAGCTGCACCATCCCAACACAAACTTTTTCCAGTGTTAATCTTGAAATTTTCATTGTTTGCTGTACCTCTGCTTTGGGCAGAGGGCAAATCCATGCCATGCAATGCAGAGAGAGAGTACTCACTGCTGGAAGGAAGGACTTTCTAGTAAAGCAAAGCTGTTTAAGGCACCAAACCCTATCCAAGACCAAATGGCCATGCAAAATGTTTCATGTATGTGTCCTGTTCCTTTGGAATATGGTAGAAAGTTCCTGTGAATTGCCATGCAGCTGACCAGACAGTAAATGCAGTTTGGGAATCCTCGTGCTTTAGCAGACAGACAACTTTGGATGCCCAAATTTGCTCACTCTCTGGGTTTTGCAGCCTCAGCCAGGGATTGGTTATTGCCTTAGGGAACTTCTGGTCTGAGTCAAGTTGGAGAGAACCTGCCCGGGTAAGAAAGCTGGGCTTTGCCACTAAGAGAGTGCAATCACGGTTGAATTTAAGCTTCTGAAATCTTCTGGTATTGGCCAGTGAAGCTTCTGAACCTGGTGGGCCACAGACCTGAGGAGATGCTAAAACTGGCTGGCTGTTCCCAAGTTACAGTGATTTGGTGTGTTAGTGCCCCACAGTGCCAAGCTCAGATGCTGCACCCCATGAGATGCTGCCATTCTGCAGCAATTGTCTGGGGGTTTTAATTCACAGTCAAAAACACCAAATCTACAATGCAGAATACAGGTTAATTTTATCATAATTCTTGCCATGAGTTTGTCAATGTTTATAATGCTCTTCAAAGACAGGAAATGCTCCCTCCACCCCCTCCCAACTTTGTCTCCTTACTCAGCATTTCTAAGCACTGCATGTACGTGTCTGGACTCCACTTTATAAAGGAAGCTGCTTAAATTTGTTATCCACTAGGCATAAAATTGTAATCCCCTTACCTGCTGATTTTTCATCAACTGCCTGTAAAATAGAAAGCCCTGACTCTCTTCAGAGACAAGAGTGTCTGGAGAAGACTTGATCATTTAAGTCTAGAGGTTTAAACACATTTACAGACTTCCTTTGTTAAATGTGGCTGATTCATTTAAGAGGTTTATTCTCTAATCAGATTTGTTCGTTTGGAGTTCTGTGTGGAATCTTTAATAGTGGCTGTTGTTCAAGGCTTCTGGAAGCTGTGCTTTTTGAGAGGAGAGGAAATCCTCTTTCAGATTGGTTATTCATATCATTGTTCAATTTTTCTTTTTAAGATCATCTGTACCTCACTCTGCAGCCCAGGCAGTCCATCAAGTTTTGGCAACTGTTGCTACAAATCAAGCTAAACAGGTATCTTGATATAGACCCCTTTCCCTGTGGAATGCTGTACCTGGGCATGCTCAGCAGCATTTGGAAGTTTAATTTTCATACCTTGCCCTGCATTCTTGACAAACCATTTCTGTATGTGTGACCTCAACAGTGTGATGCCAGACTATGCCATATCTATGTTATGTCTTGCCTTTTCTCACTTCTCAAGACACGCAGCTTTCTAAGGCCCCCAGCCTTGCTGCAGTGAGGGTTGCAGCTAACAGCAAAGGACATGTATTAGGTAGATACAACTAAATTTCACACCAAGAAAATTATAGGCAATCAAGGGAGAGAGTTCTTTACTTACCATGTTACTCTACTGAAAATATTGCTTAATGGTTGAGAAGCTGCTGGGTTTTATATGTATACATCAAAAACAACCAGTGCAGCACTTTGAGTACTTTGTCCTCTGCAATCATTGAGCTGCTGCCCACGGAGGCTTGCTGACCTGTTGAAAAGGTTGAGGATTGACCCTGTATTTAACTGTCAGGACATAATGGGCCCAAGATTGCAGAGCTCTTCTAAGTGCTTCAACCACCCACCTCTATTTTATTCTCAAGTCACTGCATGACACTGATAATACCAAATTCATGTCAGAAGGACCTTTGTGAATGGACAGACTGCACTGACCTGAAGTTGTGCTGTGTTTTTAGACACCTCTGACAAGCTCGATGAAGGGCCAGACTCCACTTTCCTCTGTGTGTGCACCCTCTCCTATGGCATCCACAGCTGCTCCAACATCATCTGGCAACAAGATCTCAGGTAAGTTGTCTTTTGTGGAGATGGAAATAAGGCCTGGATGTCTCTTGCCACATGTCAGGGTGCACAGTCCAGAGAACAAAGATACTGAGGAAAAAAAGATTTGCCTCCACTGAGAGATTGATGTGCCAGTCTTGAGGGGGAGGATTTGAAAAACCAAGGTACAGAAGTACAGGAGAGTGGTTTTCTGTACTCCCTGTGTTTTATCTGTTTCTGCATCTGCAATTCAGTGACACAATTCCTTGTTCAGAGTGGACTCAGGACTTGTAACTCTTATCAGAAAATGCTGGAAGCACATCTTCCACAAGGCTACTGTGGTTTGACAGCAAATTTAAAGCAGCTCTTTTGTTTTTAAAACATGAAAACCCTGCTGATTTTAAAAATTCTAAAGATGCAGGTTTGATTTTTAGACACACTATGTTATAGGAGTACCTGAACCAAGCTTGACGTGAACAAATTCCTCTGCAGGATCTATTGAGCACTGAGCTGTAGGACCAACTTCAGAGCCAGTTCAGACAGAAGGATCAGTCTCACAGAGTTTGGAAGCCTCTAAAGAAAGGAATGCACAGTTTACAAGTTAACAGGGAAAGAGGAAACATTAGGGGAAAGAAGCAATTGATTTTTAATGTGTATTAGATCAAAATGCTTGCATTGGACATGGTTTTATAAGCCTCTTGCATAAATGTCTGAAATCCTTCTCTGTTGGTCTTTTGCCTTTAATCCGTGGATGTAGGTTGCCTCTTAGCCAGAGGTAAGAAGCAGTAAAAATAGCTAGGAATCATATTTGACTAGGCAAATGCTTCTTAAATTTTGGTTTATTGAAACTGTCAGGTCCTGAATTTGATAGCACTTCCTTGTTTGAAATGCATTAAATTACAGACTGTGTGTGCAAACGAATCCCTCCTTTTCTGCTAGATGAATGACAGGGTGCTTTGTTTATTTTTTTATTTGTAAGTATATTTAAAAAAGTATATTTATTTGTTTTTCTTGTAACTTACAGGACAAGGGACAGTAAAAACAGTTACAGCTGTTTCTTCTACTGTGACATCAGTACAAGCAACAACTTCACAGCTTAACAAAACGTTCTCGTTCTCTTCTGCGGGGTCTGTATGAACATTAAGATTTCTTTGTAGTTGACATTAAATATGAGTATTGGCTGTTAGAGCAGGTGTTGCCTACAGGCTGTGCAGTACTGTAAAATGGCACCTGCAAATGTTAGACTGGGAGGGCAGGGGTTGTACCAGAGTCCTTTGAAGACCCTGTTTGTGGAAGCCTGAGTGAGGTCTGAAGGTCTGTGTGAGACTTTGCCACAATATCATGGTGCTTTGAGGTTTTTCAGTGTATAACTAATCAAGAGTAAAGGATGACTGGCTTGCTTTCGGGGTTTATCAGTATGAACAAGCTCCCAGTTAGGATTTGAAATATGTACTGATGGTCACAGTCACTGAGTTACTTCTTTTTTCTAAAACAGCAGAACAAATTTTGTGTTTTGGCTTGAAAAGTAATCAGATCATGAAGGTGACAAGAGGGGGCCCCAAGCCATCTGGTGATAGCTCTTACATAACAATAACACAAAGCAAGGCACATGTGATGAGCATACAGTTACCCTGAAATCTCTCTTCTGGAATGTTATTTTGGGGATGGCAAAAATATTTATTTGATTGTATCTTATGTTTAGGGGAGAGGGATAATTCCTTAGGAATGATTGTTTGAAATTCTGCATGTTTACTGGTCTAACACTCAAGTGAATTTCTCTATGAAGTGGGCAACATTAAGTATTTCAGAACACACACACACTTTCAGATGCCTGGGTTCTTTCAGTCTTACCCATTTCTCTGCACATGTTTTAAGTTGATGCTACCCAAATGCCTCTTTGGGCTCTTCATCAGGCTAAAAGAGTCCTTTTGAGTGATGGAAATTCAGATTCAAAAAGCAAACAACCCTGCCTTTGTCCCATGTGCAGTGCCTCAGTGTGTAAACCATATGCTAAATACAGTGCTGTTGTCAGTGATGTCTTAGTCCCATGGCCTGACTTCTGTATCAGCAGCTGGTCTTTGAGAATCAGAGAAAGCTTAAAAAGCCTCAGGGAATGAAGATCTCTGCAAGACTCATTATGAAAGATCACAGTATTTTTGCAAGACAAAATATTTTCAATGTAAAATAGTCATGGTAACTTTTCATTTCTGTCTTGCTGTGAGTGATCTTCTTTCTGGTGGATGGTTGTATCCAGTTATTCCCTTCTGCACATGCCCTGACTCTTCCCTTTTAGCTCTTTCAAGCTCTAGTTGCCCCTGTGGTTTTTCCTCTCACCAGTCTCCCCAAATCCATCAGGTTTTGGTGCATGGGGAAGAAATACACAGCAGAAAGGAAAGAACATGGGAAGATGAGGGGTAGTAAAGAGAACTTTGAACCCTGACTCTCTTTAACCCTTTAGAAGCCTTTTCAGAGAGGGAACAAAAGGAGCACAGTGTGTGTGTTTGTCTGCTGCTCTCTTCCTGTTTAGTCCTTGGAGAAACTGCTCCTGTATGCCTGCCTTTGTGCAAGTCTGTGCTGGAAACCTGAGTCTAGAGTTGTGCTCATCATATGGTTGGAAATTTCAGTGCTTTGAGCTAAGTCATTCTTTCCCTTTCTCCTCTCTCCTCCTAGGTCTGTATTTAATTTTAGTGGTGTCACATCAGCTGCTTCATCACAGACGCTGCCCAGCCTCGCTCCCTCACAAGGTTAGTTTGGGAGAGTGTGCAAACAGCATCTCTTCCCTCTTAGCAGGGTGTTTACTCTTCCTAATTCATGTGGTTCTTGTTCTGTGTTGCAGTTCTATTACTAAAATTGCAATAACATTTCATGCGTACTCTGGGTTCTGCCCTGTAATGCACAGAAATCTGGGCCACCCACCTTTCAGTTAAGAGTAAGCAAAATATTTGTTGGCAAGAACATTTAGGAGGCTCTAGTTTATGAAAAGGGTAACATCTGTAGTAATTTTCTCTGCTGTCTTTAATCTGTAGATTTAAAGTTGCTGAGGTGGACTGACACAGAACTGTCATCCAGTGAGCATTTAGTAATCAGAGGGAAATGCTTGGAACGGCTTTGTGTTGCTTCTAAAATTGAAGTGCCTTTCTATGTCATAGGTAGATCCTTTTTGCCCAGCCTCATAAAAGGGAACTGATAAATTCTGCTTTGTAATATTTTTGAAGTTTTCTGCCTTTCATTTCAGTCTTGCAGGTGAGATCATATGGTCAAAAAGTTTGCTCCTGAAGTTATTGGCTCCTCTGATAAAAGATATCACCTCCTCTTCTTCCAAATCTTGGCTTGTCTCTATCCTTAGACCATCACAGCCATAGTAATGCTACTGATACTCTTGATGTTAAGCAGAGAGAATGATCTGGGCTTAAAATGTGGAGATTAACATAAAAGCTTAGGTAAATAACACAGATAAAGCAGGATTGGGAGGTGCAGGAGACAGACTTGTAAACCACAGCATTGTGTGAGGGCAGGTACTTCACACTGCCCTGTGAGCTGATAGGAGCACCTTTGTCTCTGTAACTGGTGATGGAAGAACTACAGCATGTCATTTCAGGGCCTCAGGAGTTAAAAAAAGCTACATTACTGAGTATCAGTTACTTAAATACACATAATACAGGGGAAAACACGAGGATAATACCAGATCTGCTAAGAAGCTTTTGCTCTTTGTTGTTTGATCTCCATGCAGATTTCCTGTACTTTGTCCAAACACCAATGCAGTGTTTTCAAGTGAGAATTTGTTTGGTGCTCAGAAATGAAATGACAGTACATTAAATAAAACTACCCCAGTCTCCCTTAAAACTTCAGCAGTTTCACACTGTTGGACAGGGCATATGTTGGAAATGGAACTGCTTTGGCAATTACATTTGAGAGTTTTTCTCTAGTTTTTCAAAGCTGAAAACAGGCTGTATAGAAACTGGTTGGTGGTCTCTAAGTAGCTGAATTTGTAAAGAAAGATTTGATTTTGTAGAAGATTCTTCAACTGTCAGGAAGTATTTTTATGACCTAAACTGTTCTGAGCCACTGGTTTAAAAAGAACGTGCTGTAGTAAATAGTCAGGAATTTTTCACCTGAACCAAGTAAGAAGGGGTGAAAGTGGTGTCAATAGAAAATTATCTGTAATAATCAGGTCTTTTATGTTTTTATCAAACTGCTGAAAAAGAAATAGGAGCCAAAGGCTGGAGTTGTCTGTACTCAAAGAGACGGATGATTAAGTGGAGGCTATGATGTGACAGTAACAGTGTTTGTCACTGCCACCCTGGCCATAAAGGCTTCAGGTGCCACTGTTGTGTCTGAATGGATATGAAGGCTGCAGTTATGTGATGGACAGAGGCTTTATAGTTTAGAGGCAAGAGCACTGACAGTCTGTGAAGCACTAAAATGGACCATTATTATAAGAATGATAAATGAGCTTTCCATACCCTAACTCAATTTGTTACCTCTGTCTCTCTCACTGACAGCCCCTGCAAAAGAATCTGCCCAGCCAGATTCCTTTTTGTTTGCTGGGAGTTCCAAACTTGGAGCAATTCCTGAGGCCTCTTTTGCTTTTGGGTCCCACAAGTCAGCAAGTGCTTCAGGAGGTGTGGTAGGAGGTAACTCCTCAGCAGATGGCACCCAGGCAAACAAAGCTGCTGCAACATCATCTTCTACTCCCCCCACAACCTCTGGCAAGTTGGATGTTGCTCCATCCAAACCAGGAGATCCCTTGTTTCAGGCCAATCTGGCTGGGGAAACACTTGGGAGCTTCTCAGGACTACGGGTTGGTCAAGTAGATGATAATGCCAAGAGCACCAGTAAAGCACCATCTACCAGTGTGGCAGGAACACAGCCAGCTAAAGTGTCTACAATTCCTTCTGGGTTTAATTTTGCTGCTCCCCTGACATTAGGAAAAGCTGGAGAAGCTGCTTCAACATCAGTCACGTCAGCTGGCACAGCATCCCTGTCCATCAGCACTAGTGCCACAGGCAGTCTCTTTGGCAATGTCCAGTTGACCAGCACAGGGTCCTCTGGGGTGTTTAATCTTGGAGGCTCTGGTGGCAACAAACCCACCTTTTCATTTGGTATTCAGCAAACAAACAGCCTGAGCACTTCCACCTCTGCCCCTTCTACTCTCGCTGCTTCAACGTCCCTCTCGTTTGGAGGTTTCTCAAGTTCCTCACAAACTGCTGTCCCTGCTGCAACTTCCAGTAAGTCTGCAGGGGATGCCAAATTACCACCTGTGGCAGAAAAAACATCTGAAAATGAAGTTGTAGCAGCTGGGTCTTCACCTCCAGTGCCACAGCCCCAGGCACAGCTCTCAGAGCCACTTAAAGAACCTGCCTTACCCCAGGCCACAGCTGGGGACACCATCCCAGAGGGCTCTGGGGCCACAGTGGCACCAGCTCCCCCTGACCCCGTGGCTGCTCCCACCTCCACCAGCGATCTGAAGGCCCCGGTGCCTCCTGCTGTCTCCACAGCTGCCCCACCAGATCAGAATGTCTCAGCAACAACCTCCACAGCAAGTGTTGCCTCTCCTGCAGAAGCCACAGGTGCTCTGGCTGCTACCTCTGATGTTACTGCAGGTGTGCAGAGTCCAGCTGTTGGTGCCTCTGTGTTTGCCCCCACTTCTGCAGGCTCTGCAGTGTTCTCTCAGCCGCCGAGTTCCAGCTCTTCTGGCTCAGCATTTACCCAGCCTGCTGGGGAAGCAGCTGCCACTCCTTCCACACCACCTGTTTTTGGACAGCTCCCAGCAGGTACCACAGCATCCTCTCCATTTGGGCAGCTCACCACCAGCACCCTGTCCACAGCCACTGCCACCACCCAGGCTGCCACCTCAGGCTTTGGTACTTCTGCTTTTGGCACCACCACCACGGGGGGCTTTGGCCAGCCAGCCTTTGGGCAAGCACCAGTCTTTGGACAACCTGCAAGCAGTTCTTCAAGTGGCTTTACCTTCAGCCAGTCTGGGTTTGGGACAATGCCAGCTTTTGGCCAGCCAGCAGCTTCCACAGCAGCCTCGAGCAGTGGGAATGTTTTTGGAGCCCCAGCCAGCACCAACAGCGCCAGCTCCTTCTCCTTTGGCCAGCCTGCCAGCACGGGGGGGGTGCTGTTTGGGCAGAGCAGCCCCCCCGTGTTTGGGCAGAGCACTGGCTTTGGGCAAGGGGCATCTGTGTTTGGTGGCACTGCTGCTGTCACCACCACCACGTCCTCTGCTGGCTTCAGCTTCTGCCAGGCCTCAGGTAAGAGCACAGCACTGTCCCAGTGGCACTGCCTGGCTTGGAGTGTATCACTGGGGAAAACAGGATGGCATTAATGCCTTTTTTTCCCCTATGGCACCTGATGGGTTTCATTTTTTTTTGTTTGGTTTGGTTTGGTTTTGTTCTGTTTTGTTTTGTTTTCAGTTAGTTAGAACAAGAGCTGCAGTGTATTTGAGAAGCAGACTAATGTTGGAGACCAAAGAAGCTTTTGCTCTGCTTCACTTTTCATCAGCAGCCTCTGAATGTAGCCTTGTCATCCAATCCTGCCTTCATTTTATACTTACAAGTCTACCTTGATTTAATTTTCAATTACATATTGTCCTGGCTGTTGGGCAATAACTGGAAGTGTTGTAAATGGTTGCACCAAAGGGGCAGAGCAGCTCTGAGACCATAACCAAGGCAATGAATAAATACAGATGCTACACTTCCTTCAGTGGCCTGTACTGAACACATGCAACAGTGGATGTAATACCGTGTCATCAGTTAGGATGGCCAAAAATAATTTAAGCCCTCAAACTGATGGGTCTGCAGGGAAAAATCTGTTAAATCCACTTTTGCATTTGGAAACATCTCAAAATTAAATGTAACAGTAACATGAGCATCAGCTACTTGTCCACACAGTTAAATTGGATTCTTGCACAGACCAAACCTCCTTGGTCAGTCCCTTTTTGTTCTCCACATGCTCAGTGTATTGTTGGGGCTCTTCCAAAGCCTTGTCTGTACAGTCTTCAGAGAGCTCCCAGGGAAGAGTGACAAGTACATAGTAATAATAGAGAGCATGTATTTCCAAGGAAGAAAAACTAATTAGGTTCATTTAATTAAAAATTATGGCACTGCAGGCAACTGCTTGATCATTTTAACTACAGTAGCAGAGAGTAGTTAAATTGAGGGAAGTGAACTCTGCTTGGAGAAAGGTGTTCCTAATTATAGAAATGCAAGTTTTATTACAAAAGACACATTTAAGTGAACTGGGAGATGGGAAGGGGAGTTCTTTTTTTAATCAAAACATTTCATTATCTTTAACAGGAGTCTTCAGGTAGCAAAGCTCAGATCCTCTTTACACAAGGGCAATCAGAATGCTCCAGTGCTTGTGCACGACTTGCACTGTTATTGTAGCCATGTTAACAGAAATTCAATTCTCTTAGTGTTAGCAACAATCCCACAAGTGAAAAGGCCTTCTGTTGTCTGTTTTTAAGTTGGCCAAAAAGAGAATGAGACTAACTTTTAAATAAACTTTCAGTGTAATTTATTATTCGTGTCCAGCCTAGGTATGTTTGGTAACATGATTTTATCCCTGTGTTTTGGAAGATCTGTCCTGGTCTAGTGTCACCTCCTTGAATGTCTTACACTCTGGTAATAGTTCTGGTGGTTAATTTTTCTTCTTTCTCTTAGGTTTTGGTTCTAGTAACACAGGTTCTGTGTTTGGGCAAGCAGCAAATACTGGAGGCACTGTCTTTGGCCAGGCAAGTATTTATGGCTTTCTGTAGAAGCAAAGGGCTGTTACATGGAGAGGACTTGATCAGGGTTCTCTATTTCTGATACATTTTTGAAAAATACAATTTGATGTGTTTAATAAAATGTTTCCCAGTCTGTACTGGAGATATTTGCTGTTGTGGTGAGCACCAAAGCAGCATCTGCATGAATACTCCAGGGGGTATGGAGACGCAGACATTTTATCACATGCAAGATAAGATAGATGCAGTAAGTCTCCTGCCTTTATTCCATGCTAAGTGGAAAGTAGGGCAAGTGTAGGGCAAGTCTCAAAGGCATTGTTCTGTGCCGTGGACAAGATTTAAGATAGACTTAAATAAAATTTCATGGCATTCCATTTTGGAAGGTGATTGCTGGCTGGTTTGTCAGCCCCTTCAGACATCCAGAGAAAAGGCCCAGGCAGAGCAGCCTTGGGGGGAGCACATGCTGCTTTGACTTTGCTTAAATCCCTTTTTTGTCCTTTTTGTGTTCTAGCAGCCATCTTCTTCCAGTGGAAGCTTGTTTGGAGCTGGAAGTGGTGGGAGAGGTGGAGGCTTCTTCAGTGGTTTGGGAGGAAAGCCAAGCCAGGATGCAGCCAATAAGAATCCCTTCAGTTCCTCCAGTGGAGGATTTGGATCCGCAGCTTCCCAGAGTAAGTGAACAGAACAAGAATACAAAATGTGCTGTGATTTCCATCTGCTTTTGTGATCCCATCTGCTTTGCTGCTGCTAGTTGTTTTTGAGTAAATTCTATGTTAATGTGAAAGGCTTTGAGTGGGGTAACCAGAGTATGTGTGATCCAGAATTTTTCTTCTAGGTTTATGGAAAACAAGTAGGGAAGCCATTGAAACACACAAGCAGATGCAAGACGTGTGAATAATGTAGAGAATTCCTGGCCAAATCCTTCCTTAAAATGGAATACTCTTGAATTCTTGTCACTGAATTTCTGCCTCCAACTTGGTTGGGAGTTAGAAAGCTTTGATCATCTCTCATCGCCCTAAGATGTAAAAATTGCAAAGAATCAATATGTGAGGGATAGAAATTTTGTTAACCCCTGCCTAAAAGTGAATATTTGTATGCAGCACATGCAGGATGCTTTATCAAAATTTGCTGTGACATATGGATAGGCAGGTAGAAAGCACAAAGAAGGGGAAGCAGTGGCTAAGCATGAAAGTTGGGAAATAAAGGAAAGCTGTAAAATTAGTGCTGCAAGTGGTTATAAGTAGCACTTCAAGCCTTAAGAGAGAAAATCCATTTATTTTATTACATCTTTAATGATCCATTGGGATTAATGGTTGAGGTCAGTTTTCTAACCTTGCTAATTTAATAATTTAATGCAGTTCTGGGTTTTGTGATGAAACAAAACAGATGGTTCGCCAGAGAAAAGCTTTGGTTTTTCTGTGTCCTGCCTCTAGATGCAAAAACTCCCTGAAGGCTTATGAAGGATGAAAAAATGAGTTATATCTCAGTAAGGATGGAAAAGTTTGGCTCCTACTTTAAGGTCCTGTTAAATAATCTTGTGGAGAAATATTGAGCATTGCCAAAACAGCTGAGAACCTTTAATTTGTGGTTTGCTGATATTTGTGTTGTCTGGAGAGACTGATTGTAGCTGCTGGCATTTCTCACTTGAGGAATTGTCTTTACTGACTGGGGCACAGGATGCATCTAAACAAATCATCCTGCCTGGTGATTTACTGGATTGCAGCAATGAAGGGTTGTTAGTGGCCCATCAGATCCAGAATGGATCTTGGTGGAACTACAAAGTCCCATAGGAATAAGGGAAAACTTGGCTTCTCCCTGTGTTGTTTTCAGTGTGATGTTCATTGTGTGCTTGGGGGTTGGGGAGAGAAACGTCATTTTCCTTTCTCCTGCTTCAGCTAATGAAGTGCAGTGTAGAATATTGTCTGCCATGAATATTGGCTGTTTATAAATATTCCTCATCTGCCCAGATTCTTCAAACTTATTTGGAAACAGCGGAGCGAAGACTTTTGGATTTGGCAGCTCCTCCTTTGGAGAGCAGAAGCCTACGGGCACTTTCAGCTCCGGTGGTGGAAGTGTGGCCTCCCAAGGCTTTGGCTTCTCCAGTCCAAACAAAGCAGGTACTTTGGGAATGCACCCACTTGGACAACCCTCACTGGCTGGGAGATATTTGCTGTTCTACCACTCAGCTGTCCACAGCCTGCGCTCAGTGCACGGATGAGAATTGTCTCTGAACAATGAATAAAAAATAACTAATGGCTGAGTGAATGGAGCTTTAACTGGTGGGTCCAAGGCAGAATTTTACTCTCTCTTATGCAGCATCCAATAAACTACATCCTCAGGTGTTCATTCCAGAAACTCCCGTTGCAATTTAAGAGCTGAGAGCTGTGTAATTTAGTTCTGGTCTTATGTTCTGCACAATCTAGAGTACAGAACATGGATCTGAATACATTTTTCCTATTTTAGATACTTCCTTGGAATGTTATCTTACAAACTTCACTCTGGGTTTTATAACCTCTTTTATCCTCATTTCACTACTTAAAAATAGTGGAAAAGGGAAAGTGAAACATGTTAATATGCATTGCAAAAGTGAGTGTTTGCCAAGCAAATCTGCAGCCCATGGGATAAATGCTCTTAACTTCCTAGAGATAGAGGTAACAAAATATCTGATCTGTTTTTAAATAATTCAGGCTTAGCTTTTTTTTTTTCCAGACCTTTTGTGTTTACAGCCAAAGAGTATCCATTACCTTGACATGGACTGGAATTTCACCCTGGGTATTAAAATGTGCAGTGGTATCCCATCCTCATCCCTGGTCAAGTAAAAGAGCAGGTGTCCTCCATGTTCCACAGTGTCAATTAGAAACAAGCCAGTAATATCAGGAGATGAACACAGAATAAAATAATCTGGGTAGAAATCCATTCAGAGCAGCAGGAGGCAGCTAAACCCTAAACAGAAATGGCCAAGAGCAGAGATAAGTTCTTGACTCCCTGCAGGCAGTTCCACTGACCTGGCATTTAATCCTTCCATTTTAGTTTCCACCACTTAAACCAGGATTAGATCCTACCCTACCTCCTGAATCTTTGCATCACTGAAGCACCTAAACCCCAAGTTTGCACCTACTCTCTGATCTTAAGAGATGGAGGACACCTGCCAGTTGCAGTTTTCTGTCATGCATTCAGGCACTTCTCTTATCCATACCTTTTGCAACAAAGCACCCTGCAGACTAAAACTGGTTCTGTAAATAATTTGGTGTCCTTATGATAAGATGAACACCCCATTACCTACTTGGAAAACTGCTTGTTGTTTTCCCTCTCTGCGTTACCATTTATGTGATGTTCTTGTTCCCCTTTTTTGCCTCTGTTTTGCTCAGGTGGCTTCGGTGCTGCTCCAGTGTTTGGCAGCCCTCCCACTTTCGGGGGATCCCCTGGGTTTGGAGGGGTGCCAGCATTCGGTTCAGCCCCAACCTTTTCAAGCCCTCTGGGCTCAACGGGAGGCAAAGTGTTCGGCGAGGGGACGGCAGCAGCCAGCGCTGGAGGATTTGGGTAAGCCAGGGAAAACAACCTTCTTGCATGACAAGGGGTTATGCTTGGTTACCTCTGCTTTAACGTGAAGGATGTATTCTGTCATTGATGGGTAAGCTCAGAGTGTCCTTGGTTGGTTGGTTTGTTTAAAAAGACAAAAATAAGTAAGGTATAAAACTGAAACTCGCACCCCTAAGGAAATGATGTGTGTGATCATTTTAATGCTGATGCTTCTGTGTTGAATCTTTAGAGATGTCAGCCTGAAACTGAGTGAGGAGATGCAGGGGTATTTTCTCTGTGTGCATTTAATGAGTGCAAATCCAGGACTACAAACTATGCCTAGCAAAGAAAATAACAAATATTGTTTTCTGTGACTCTGTCCAAACACTTTATCCTCTGGTTAGATTTGGGCTAGAGATGCTAATGAGAATCCAGGCTGTTCTCTCACCTGTGGGATGAGGCACTTGTAACAGCCTGTGCTCCCAGAGCTTTATGTTTATCCCTCACTGATTGTTTTTACCTGTTCCTGTACCCCCTAAGCCTGTGCTTGGCACCAGAGCAGACAGCACATTATTCCTTGCTTTGTTCAGCAAATACAAAATCCCAAACCTTGCCAAGCAGCTTCTGCAGCAGGCAGCAAATGCAATTCTTCAGCACTGTGCTAGCAGCCAGCAGCAATCCTTTATGTCCTGCAACTACAGTCAGGCTGAATAGAGCCAATTAAAAAGAGAAAAACTTCCAATGAGGAGAGGAAACCGGATGTCTCCCCAGTCTTGGTGTTTATATATTTCACAAGTGTTTGTCTCTGTCTGGTTTCAGGAGGAACTGCCTTTACATGAGGCACAGGGGGACATCCAGAAGTGTGACTTGTTAATTCCCTGTGAGGTGTGGGCAGGTACCCCTGAGCTGGGGGAGGCTTCAGCCAGGGGGTTCTGCTGTCCAGAGTGTGCAGCAGATTGGGGAGTCCCTTTGGAAAGGGTGAAAATACAGGCAGCTTCATTAAATCTCCACAAAGATGGATATGTTTGTAGGGATGACTTAGCTTAAATCAACTGATAGTTTAGTTCAGTTCCAGCATCCAGCCATTGTGCTGCAGGATTTGTACTGAGGCTGGATGTGCTCAGTGCCAACATGGAGAGCTTAAAGATAAAATGGGGTTCAGAACAAGCAGTGTGCTGATGGAAAAGAAGTCTTGCATAAGCAGTCTGCAGACTCAAGAAAGATAATTCAGTGACTTAACTTGTGGGAAGCTTTGACAATTTTTTCTCTACTAGAAAGGTACAGACTTGATCTGATATTTTCAGATTTCCCTGAGGATGTTGATTTTCCAAACTTCTGAAGAGTGTGCAGAATTCCCAGGCAGTTTTACAAAAATCCAAATCTCACCACAAAATGTTGAGCAATAGTTTAATTCTGCAGTATAATGTAGCATCTGTGCAGGGCTTCCTTTCTCTTTTTCTCTTGAAGTGAAACTTCAGAAATCCCAATTCCAAAGAAGTCACTTGCAAGTACATGGTGCAGTATTAGCTCCAAGTTCCTGAGAATACTCTGCTGACTGAAATACATGTGATTCATACTGCTTCAATTCTGAAAAATCTGTATCACTCAATAAATGACTGGGCTGTCAGGAATAGAAACCACTACTCTTCTTCAGAGCCTGCAGTTCCAACTGTTGGTGGGCAAATAATGTTTGGCTTTTATAAACTAACCTTAAGTGCATCTCAGTTGTGTTTTGCACAGCAGCTTGACAAAAAGACCTGAAAATCTAGGCAAGATAGGTTGGATTAAATTGTTACCAGGCAATGACTGCATGTCAGGTCTTTTATATGTCTGGAAAAAAAACCTGTCCACATTAAGCTATTTCTTAGTTATTTTGTGTGCAGCCTTTCCCACAGGCCTCTTATAGTTGCAGCTGAAAGGAGCAGTTTGAGCCACAGGTTTTCTTGTCACTATTTGCACCTCCTCTTCCTTATACCAGATAGACAGGATTTGTGTGTTGTGGCACGGTCCTGAGAAGGTGGAGCACTCTAAAACCTCTTGTTCTAAACACATCACCCAATCTTGCTTCTTTTTAAAAAAAATTTGAAAAAAATCTGTTCTGCTTTTCCTGAGAAATCACATTTGTGGTTCTGAGTGCTGCCTGCAAGTACAGGGGTGAGGAGCCAAAGCAGGGATGCAAAGTCACTGAGCTGCCCCTGGTATGTGCTGCTGTCTGTGGGAGCAGTGTGCACACTTGGCAGTGTCTGGGAGAGGAGAGGTGATGTCCTTTGCCAGGTGAATTGCCTGTCACACTGCTACAAGGGCTGTCTTTTATCTGGAGAGATTGCTTTTGATGTGGGTTTGTGTTTTGGGTGTTTTAAAGTCTCCTAGCTGTGGATGGATGGAGAGGTGGGTTAACGTGCTGTCAGGTTGTGTTTTAAGTGAGAAATGACAGGAGCTTGTGTGAGGCACAGCCTTGCAAAGCTGGCACACTGTGACTTGTCCAGCTCTACTGCTGGGTTTGAGGATTGTTATGCACTTGCAGAGCTTTAGCAGAGTTTGTCATTTGGAGATCTTGTGTCTGCATTTTGCCCAGTTGAAGTTAAACTTGAAACTGTTTTTTTGAGAGCGTTTCTTGCATTCAGAATGGAAAGAAGGGCAGAGAACCATACTGCATGTCAGGGTCTCATTAGTGTGTCACACTGAGAGCTCTGTGCTGCCTGGTTGGACAGAGTGGGTGCAGAAAAAATTCCATACATAAAAGTGTTTCTCATTTCAGTTCCCAAAAGCAATTAGGGAAGTGATTAATTAGAGGTGGTGGGGAGAAGAGCCAGGTGGGTGCAGATCTTCAGGGAAGCAGTGGAACCTTGTGTGATTCAAAATGGGCTGGGGAAAGAAAGGAATTGAGAAATCTGCAGATTTCTCTGGGCGATGGGGAAGGGACCCCCTGAAATCTGGGGCTCTGGGTTCTGTCTCTGGGCTCTGCTTTGTCCTCTGGCTTTGAGCAACTCACACCAATTGTGTGTCTGCTGCCCTGTTTGTGAAACAAAATGATGCTGTACTTCTGGTGAAAACCACACACAGGAGTGAATTAAAATGTTCCATTTGATGGCTGCAGTTGGTATTTCCAAGCACTTCAAACAAACCCTGTGTAAGCAGGAACATATTTGCCTTCCTGCCCACTGTCAAGAATGGGAGCTGAACAGACCTTTCTATGTTCAACAGTCTCTCCCAAACCAGAAAATCTCTTTCCAAAATGAACAACTCTCCATATATCAGCTGGTCTCACCTTTTGATGTACCCTCATTTAAGCAGTACGCTGTTATCATGGATATGGGGACAAACTTCCAGTGTGAGAAGATGTTTGCAAACTCAGATTTTTCTCTTTCAACCCTGCAGATTTGGTGGTACCAGTAACAACACGGCGTCGTTTGGCACCTTGGCAAACCAAAACACTCCCACATTTGGCTCCCTGTCCCAGCAGGGCACTGGCTTCGGCACACAAAGCAGTGGATTCTCAGCTTTTGGGACAGCTGGAGGAGGTAGGAGAGGCTAAAATCAGCCTGACAGCCCCCACATCTGTGGTTTTCCCTGGAAATTGGGTGGGGGCTCCTCAGCTCCCTGCCAAAAATCTGCCTGGTCCTGGTGGTGCTGTAGGGAAGGCACTGTGTCCAGAAGAGCTGAGGTGCAGGGTGGGGGTGTAGCACCTTCTCAGCCTTCAGCTCCTAATGCCATCACTGATGTGCTGTGTGCAGTGTCAGCACATCATCACTACTTCCCTGCACACCTCATCTCATTATTGCTTTTCACCCCTTTTTGTGGAGTTGCTCTTTCTCCTCAAAGGACAATACTGAGAAATAAGGAATATCTCTTCAGTACCACGTGCTTGGGTAGCTGTGCTGTAAGTGCTTGGTGTTAGAGGGACGTGCACTGCAAGATTGAGCTGGAACACCAACAGCCAAATGCTTTTCTGGTGCAGTTCAGTGAAGCCCCAGTGATTTAGGCAGGGCTCAGAGCAGAGCCCGTGCAAGGCCACGTTCCCCGGTGGCTGCTGACACCAGGGGCCTGCATTAAGCACAAAGCACCTCCAGAAAGCAGCTCAGAGAGAGAGAGAGAGGAACAAACCAGGCACATTGTCTGCAGGGCTGCTAATGAATGACCTGGCTGATGAGCAGTGAAAGCCAGGCCCTCTTAGGAGCCAGGCAAGTCACTTCTCTTCTAGATGGAGATTTGACTTTCATTGTTTGCCCATCGCTTTTTCCCTGGCCTAAGGCAGCAAAGAAGTATTTTTCAATCTGTGTGTGGGAGGGGACATTTACTACAAATCCTACACATTTCATTTTCCCTTTTGCCAACTGTTTTTCTATCTTGCTTTTCTTTCAGGGTTTGGTTTTGGATCACCTAACACGTGAGTATCACTTTGTGTCTTGACTCTTCCTTAAAAATACAAGTGGAATCAGAATAAAGAGAGGAATGGTTTACAAAGCAAACTCTGAAAATAGCACTTAAATACTAGTTGTGATTTCCATTTTGGTGGTGCTGCAGATCTCAAAGTCCAGGCTCTGGATGTGTGTTTTCCAGTGAGGTTTATCTGTCTCTTAAAAGAAAATTTCCACTTGGATCATGTTCCTTCTCCACCTCTCCAGGGACATGATGTGTGTGCTCAAGCTGTGTGTGTGAATCAGGAGTCTGCCCCATTTATCAGATTGAAACAAGGAAAGAAATAAATTGGTACTTTTGTGGCTGAAGTGAGATGATGATTTACAGTTACAGGTTAACTCTGTCATCTGCTCTGCCTCTGCCTGGCTAGATCCCTTCCAGCAAGTTTCTTAAACTTTGTTTCCCTGTCAAATAGAGAGAGCGTGGATCTCTGCAGATGGCAGGCTCTAGAATAAGCACAATTATATCTAGTCAGTGTGTGTTGCTGCAGGCTCAGGTAAAGGAGGCTGGAAATACTCATGTGTTCTCATAAAAAGCTGCTGGTACTAGGGAGACTGGAGGTTTGATTGAGAGATCTGCTGAATTAATGCTGCCTGAGGGAGGCTCTAGCACTCACTGCTGTGGTTTTCTTTTTATCTTGCTCCACAGATCTTCCTCTGGATTTAGTGGATGGAGAAGCTAGGAACACCCTGAACTCTTCCTGTAGCTCCTGCATTCATGAGTCACCCACATGATCGATACCCAACCAGCTTTTCTTCTAAATATGAATTCTCAGACTTTTTTTTTTTTAAGAAAAAGATTTTGCTTATTTTTATGCGATAGCTGTTCTCGCTCTATATTAAACTATTTTATCTGGCTCGATGTTTTTTGGTGGTGAAAGGGTTTATTTATCTCCCTGCATCAAGAGGAGATGGATGTGTGCTGGGCTTACCAGCCCTGTGCTGGGCTCAGCTTTCTCTTGTCCTTCCCTTGCCTACACAGGGGAGTAGCTCCACTTGGTTCTGACATAAACCAGCACATTTTTCATTAATAGAATGCCTGATTATCCCAGGCTCTGAAGAAGGGGCTGAGGTTTGCCCTGCTAATTTTAAGTCCAGGATGGGGCACATGCTTATCTCAGTGAAGTGCTGAAACTGAGTCATGTGTGAGCCAGAGGCTTAGTGGAGAAATAGGAAATTATCTGGGAAGAAGCTGGCAGCGTGCAGAGCACGTTCCCATGGCAGTAACATTCAGCAAAGAGGTGGGAAGTAAAAGCTCTCCTATTTTTACCTTTCTGTAAATCTTACAGAACTCAAAAAATGGAACTCAGGTTCTGGGGAAAACTTCTGGCCCTGGAAGCAGACATGTGACCTCCATCCAGAGGCATTAAGTGATTTTGCTTTTTTTGGCTTTGGCTGTTGGATTCTACTGTTGGATACATTTATTTTTTTCTAACAGGGATGAGATTGTGCTTTTTCCCTGTAGCTTTTGGCTTTAGTCAATATCATTTGTGAAATCCTTATGTGTTTATACATGAATATACTAAACAAATGTTTTAAAGAATGCCCTGAAGGCTTCTGGCCAAACACTTTTTCTATTTGATGCTTCTGACCTCCATGAAACCTCCAAATGATGCAATCAGGTTTTGTTGCTCTGTGGATAACACATTTGAAATAGCAGCTCATGTGCTAGCTGAGTACATGCAGAGTGGATGGGGTTTTCCTCTTGGTCCTATTAGGATGTTTTGGGGAATTCTGCATTTTCTATTTTTTTTACTATCACATGATACAATGACAAGTGATATTTTGTGGTTTGGTGGGCATGTGGTCATTTTTGAGAATTGTAAATAATTGATAATTTCTTGTTTGCATATCCATGATAAACTACTTCTGTTTGTCAACAGTTCCTGAAGAAATTGCTTTTTTCAAGTCAGCCTAAAAAATGCCTTCCTACAAAAGACAAAACGTGTCCTTCCTGTCTCTGCACCTGGGAATGACATTAGGCAGGTTCCCTTTAAAAATGAAGAAATGTGGGAAATTCAGTGTAAAAGGAGGGTTTGGATTTAGCTGTGGGTGAGGCTTTGCAAGGCCATGAGCTCCAAGACTTTTCCATGTGCCCTGGATTTCTGCACCCTGGAATGCCATGGGTCATGTTAGAGGCAGCACTGCTGGGATTTGGGTGTAACCTCCCAGTCCTTTTGGGGGAAGAGGGAGAGTTCTGGCAATGCAGGGGTCACAGCACTGGGACAGAGGAGAGCATCCTCCCACACTGGCTGGTTTGGAGGTGAAGAAAAGCTGAAGATGGATTGAAGTGTGCCCCTCCCAGTGTGTTCTCCTTGACAAGACATTTCTTCAGGCCTGGAGGTGACACTGCTGTTGTGCTTTCCTTCCTCTTTATAAATAGCAGCTGGCCCAAACCATTGACCTTAAATTCTTTGCATTAATCTCCCCTCACTGTGGCATGTGACACCTCCTTGAGGCCATATCAGCTGTGCTCCCCCAGATAGCTCAGAATCCTCTTGCTGTGGAGAAGATTGGCTTGGTAAGAATGTGGTGCTGGCATGCTGAGCCATGTAAAGTTTCTCTTTTGGAATGATGGGAGCAGTTGGGGGGTGTCCCTGCTCTGCTGCTTGGTACCTGTGAATCCCAGATCCTAACTGAGCACACATTTTCTTGCAATGCTTCCCAAATCCTGGCTGAAACAGCCCAGCTCCCTGAACTATCTGCCCTTGAGAAGCAGGTGCTGCTCCCTGTTTCCATAGTAGCTGCTGGAGGAGCTGAGCAGTGCAGGGAGGCTGATCGTGACCATGAGCCCACAGGAATATGCACAAAATCCCAGCAGAGTCGGCTCTGGAAAATCTGCATTTTCATTAGATGACTCAAGGACTTGGCAAGTGCATGTGGCAGTGGCTTGGTGGCTGCCAGGGGCTGTCACGGGCTGTGTCACCTGGGCTGAGTGGCCTCTGATCATGAAGCCTCTGCCCAGTGCTCTGTGGGTGGACATCCACCAAACAGTAAAGCTGCTAATGCAGAAAAACCCAGTCT
This sequence comes from Drymodes brunneopygia, assembly GCA_013400955.1. Classification (NCBI taxonomy): domain Eukaryota; kingdom Metazoa; phylum Chordata; class Aves; order Passeriformes; family Petroicidae; genus Drymodes; species Drymodes brunneopygia. The sequence goes on along the minus strand of VZTZ01040850.1, from coordinate 96,313 downwards.
TGGCAGTCCTGGAGAGGAATTCAAAGATTGACCAGGCTTGGAGTCTCATTCAGTGGTTTGTCCATGCTGGTTAATCCTTGGGTAACCAACAGCCCTCACTCCCCTGTTCTGGATGAGCTTTTCCTGTGCTAAGGTGGCTGTGCCTCTTTTTTCCTGCTCTTTCAGTATGAGCAGAAATCTTCAAGGCTTTTATCAAAGTCTTAATTATTTCTAATGAAAGCACAGACATATTTTCCTCTCTCCTGAGACCATGCCGTGGCCTCGAGGCAGTGGGGAGCCAAGTGCTGGCAGTGCTGTGCTGTGACAGAGCACAGGGTTGGTGTCACTGTGGTGGGCAGAAGGCAGCCTCAGGCACAGAAAGGATCCCCCCCAAACCCATGGGGAGACCAAAACAGGGATTTCTGCTTCCCTGAAGGCTAAAAGAGCAACAAAGAAAAGAGCTTTTTTCTGGAAGAAAAAAAAAAAAGGCAAAACCATAGCTTTGTCACAGAGGTAGAAAAATAAAGAATTACTTAAGTCTCATGTTTGAAATAATGTTTGTATAATGCCTGGTATTTCAAAATGTAGTCTTGACCACTTCCCTCTGTCTGGTTCTGTCTCCTGGGAAGGGAAGGACATCAATCCTTTGGCCCTTCTGTGCTGCAGTGTGGAGGACAAATGCCAGGAGCATCCTGCTGCTGTTGAGCTGGGAAAGGATGGCAGGGCTGGAGTTCATCCCCTGCTGCTGGGTTTTATCCCTTGGCTTGCCTGTCCCTCGTGGCCACCTTCCTGCCAGGGGCAGAGCTGTCCCTGACCAAAATCCTGGTGATGATTCATGGTAGAAACCAGCCCAAGCTCCTGCCATGTCCATCCTGGGCAGGAAGGGCAGCCCAGTCCCAGCAGGGAGCTGCTCTGCTGTGCTCAGGCGTGGGGTGAGTCTCGCAGGGATCCCTGTGAGAGATGATGGAGGTTGGAAAAGTGGTGTGAAATATTCCCTTGCTCCAGATGCTGGGAGCAGGGCGTGAGGCTGTGGAAAGGGGAAGGCAGGTGGTGGCACTGCCTCTCCTGCCACCCCTTTGCCCAGGAATCAGGGCCCTGGTCTCTGTCTTCTCCACCATTCTGGAGCAGAGCTCCCTTCTCCCCTCAGCCGTGTGTGTGTCTGGGCTTGGAGGCTGAAATGACATTTTATTTATTCCTTCTTAGTTTTCATGTGTCCCTTGTGCATTGCTTCCAGCATTGCTTACAAGGAAAAATAATCCTGCATGAGGCTTTGGCATGAGCGAGCCTGGGAGGGCCAGGGAAGGTTTTGTTCCTCGATAAATGTCGTGTGCAGCCCCAGGGGCTGGGGAGAGGCGGCTGTGGCTTGCGGGGATGGGCAGTGAGTCCATCCCTGTCCTCCCTCTCACAGCCATGGGGCTCTAAGGTCTTGCAGCCATGAACTCAGTGCTCTGCTTTGGTTGACGTGGGGCTGTTTGGTCAAAGGTTGGACTCCATGACCTTGGAGGTCTTTTCCAGCCTTTGTGACTCCATGACTCTTCCTCTCCCGGGGGTGAGCTTGGATGTGTCACCACATCCTCCAGCCCTGCACACCTCCGTGTGTCCGTGGGCTCAGCTCCCCAGGGGCTCTGTGGTCGTGCTCAGCACATTCCTCACCTCAGCCCATCCCCTCCTCCTTTCCTGGAGCCCTGAGTAGGTCACAAAGCTCCTTCTCTGCCCACGTGTGTCTGTCCCTGCTGCAGAGCCAGGACTTCCCCTGCCTGCCCTTATCTCGTGCAGGCTCTGTGCTGCCCGTGCTGTTCCCTGCACAGGAGATAAGCTCGAGTGCTGGGGCTCCACTGCTGCTGCTCCAGCCTGGGCTGCAGTCCTGCCTCCTCACAGAGCCCTCCCAGCAGGGACAGGAGCAGTGACCCCCCTGCACCACCCTCTCTCAGAGCAGGGCTGCAACTGCTCCCGCTCAGGGCTCCTCACAGAACCTCTCTGCAGGTGCAGAGGTGAGGGGGAAATGTGGGACAACCCCAAAGCTGTGAATCGTGGTTGAGGCAGACCTGACTCTGCAGTGCTGCTCTCCCAAATCTGGGTTCTTCATAGAATCCCAGAATGGTTTGGGGGGGAAGGACCTTAAAGCCCATCTTGTTCCACCCCCTGCCATGGGCAGGGACACCTTCCACTACCCCAGGTGGTTACATGCCCTGTCCAACCTGGCCTTGGACACTGCCAGGAATGGAGCAGCCACAGCTTCTCTGGGCACCCTGTGCCAGGGACTCCCCACCCTCACAGGGAAATCCTTTTTGCCAGGACCCTGCAACCAAAAGCTTTGTGGGGACCAATTTACAAAAGTTGCTAAAGGCAGCCCTGGGAATCTCAATGCAGATTGTTTGAGGAGCTGCGTTATAACCACATGTCAGCTCATGGCAATGTATTTTTATTTTATTTTTAATAGGTGCTTCAAGGTTCTGCAGGGCATTGCTAAAAATGTTTCACTTTAAAATTTGAAAACGTGAAGGAATGAAAGGAGTATTTGCAGCTGCTGCACATGAACAGCTTAAGGAGATGTGAGAGAGAAGAAATAGGGAACAAAACCTGATTTGCATCAGCAGAGGAAAGTCCCTGCAGAGTTTCAAGCAGGAACTGTGGAGGTCAGAGGGTTTCTTCAAATGAAGGAACTGTTGCCTCAGTCTGCTTAAAACTGAGGTTAGAAAATCACAAAGCCAAGGGACAAAACTTGTAGAAAGGTGAAGTTTGAGATGTGCTGCAGCCAAGGATTGGTGTTACCTGAAGCCCCAGAACAGGGCTCCAGCCTCACTCGGGCTGTGCTGGGCTCAGCAGCCCATGACCTTCCCTCTGTCCTCCTCATCCCTCTCAGGGGCTTTTCCAGTGTCCCTGTGCAGGGAGAAGTGACCGGGTGCTTTTTCAGGATCCCACCAAAGCAGCTGTGAGTTGGCTGGTGTCCCCTCCCCACCCTTCCCTCCCTCCTCCCAAACTGGGACATCTAAATTTAACCTGCTATCAACAGATGAGGCTGGAGTGTTTCCACTGTGGAAAGGAATCCCACTCAGAATCTGTCCTGTCCCCTGCTCAAGCTCCATCCCTGCACATTCCTTTTCTCGAGCCGGGAGTTTCCTTCCTCCTCCTCCTCCCCTCCCGCACTGGGGTTTGTGGCACTGTCACAGCACGGACACCACAGCAGGCAGGGCAGGTCCTTGCTCTGGTGCTTTTTGGAGAAGCTTTGCCGGCTGGATCAGAGAGCAGCAAAACTTCTGAAAGATCAAAAAAATAGTGTCAAAAGCAGAAAGCTGTGTCTTGCTTGGTGGGACGGGAGCCCGCAGTCGGGTCGAGCTGTGGCAGGAGGAGCCGGAGTACAGAGCTGGAAGGTGCCAGTGGGGCCCTGGGGGTTGAAGGGATCAGCAGAGGAGCTGTGCTGGCCGCTTGGCCAGGCACCCCCTGCTCTCCAGAACTCATGTCAGCACTTTCCTTTACTGGAAAGCAAACAAAACCTAAACGTGAAAATTTTCGGGGGCGGGCAGTGAATAAGGGAATGAGAACAGGTGGTGCTTGAAAACCAGTCACGGACTGCAGCAGCTTTCACCCTCTCTTCTGCGCAGGGCTCTGCGCTGCTGCCTCTCTCCAGATGTGCTATTTGCAGCGAACATCTGCCCTGGTTTTTGCTAAATAAGCAAACGGTGTCAGGAAACCAAAGTGTGCGGAAGTTCAACCGCTGCCTGCCCGACCAGTCCGGCTCCGGCCGCCCGAGATGCGCGGCAGCCTAGGGATGAAAAATGCAGGATGTTGGCTGTTGTTTTCACCAGAAACCTCCTGGCTCTGTCTGCTGCAGCCCAAGAGCCGACACGGAGAGAGAACCGGTGGGAATAGGATGCTTATCGCTGCCTCGAAACGTGAGCACAGAGCCATTTGTTCAAAAACAGCCACCGCCCAAACGACTCCAGGCAGACGCGTTTGAAAATCTCACTTTATTTCTCTGTCTGTTATAAAAGCAGGGTTTTGTTTTTTACATCTCTGTAAGTGTCCAGACTCGGTACATCTTGGTTTTGTTTTCACAGTATCTCTGCAAGACCAAGGACGATTCTTATTGCTGCGCCGGGAGCCAGGGCAGGAGGGACGGCGGTGCCTCGCCTTCCCCCCGGGCTGGACTCAGCCTGGCGCTGGCTCGACAGGTCCCTACCTCTCCCCAAGGCTGCTGAGGGTCTGGACTGACTCCCCGAGGGGCTGCCCCTCTCTTCCCACGCTCATCTCGGTGTCAAGGGTAGGGAAGGAGAACCACGCGGTCCGCGACCCTCTCGGCGCCTCTGCAGCCGCTGCCCGGCCCTGGGTGCAGGTGAGGTCTGGGCCAGGGCTGCTTCCCACCCTGGACCACGACGGGGTTGTGACAGGGATGGCCAGGCTGCACTCGGAGCCCCTGTGGGGATTTGGGTCTGTAAAGAGCTGAGAGCATCACTGATGGAAGGGTGAGGCAGGGACACGCTCACGGTCATCCGTGTGTCTCATGTCGGTGCCCCAACACCTTCCCAGTGTATCCAGTGTGTTCCTGCTTCTGCAAAAATCTGCCAGAAAAGGAGCTTGATTTACCTCTGCTCATTGACCACTCTGCCCTGGGTCCCCAGACATTTAAGCCTCCACTGGAACCCTGTCAATCCCTGTTCTAACCACGTGGCCATTAACCAGCCCCAGCAACAGCGATGCCTCAGAGTCCCTGTTACCTCCAGCCATCCTTCCTGTCATAGACAATCTGTCCCCATCAGTTCTGTAATGAAGCAGCATTGGAAAAACATCACTTTTAATCACAACGCATGGAATCTCAAAAGCATCACTCTCTCTATGCCGTGTCTGGTGGTGCAGATGGAGGTGAGGGGGCACGTTTCGACCTAGGCACGGGATAAAGGCATTCTTTGGGAAGGGAGAAGTCCATGCAAAGCCGACCCCCACGTGAAATCTGAATTTCGTATTTACTGCTTTAGCTGGGTCCGTTCAGTGCAACAGGACAAATTAGCCAGGAGGTTACTATCAAATTGCATGGATGTATCCAGTCCACCAGGCAGAGGGAATAGGAGGAGCCAGATTTACCTAATGCACTGGGAGACTAAGTCCAACACAAAGCTAAGTGGAAAAGGACATAGGTGTTCCCTGAATGTGGTTTTTGGTGACTGAGAAGAAATCTTTCCTTGGAATTCCTTCGTGCAGCTAATTAAGACAAACTGGGTCCAATCCCTTCGACCCATGCTGACATCAGAGAGAACTGTAAGTACTCAGCACCTGGAGACAAAGTGAATACCAGACACAAATCCCCCTTCTGCTCCCACCCGTGGGACTCAGCAGGAGCCAAGATGTGCGAGAGCATGATCAGCTATTCACCCACAGCTCACAGTTTGTCCTCTTCTGCGTGTATTGCCTCAGAGAAAATACAGACAAGTCCCAAAGGGCTGTGCCAGTGGAGCTATAGTTGGATCTGAATCCAGGTAAGAAAACGGAGTTTAATACAGAGAGTGACTGTGCAAGTCCGAGTCTCCCTAGCTTCATCCTTTATAGTCCCAAAGCCGAGATTTAGGCACCCTTTGGCTTGTGGATTTGGGTTTGATCCAGTCCAGTCGTTTGCAAGCCACACTTCCCACCTCGGAGCTCTGCCCGTGGAAAGGAGCAGCTCTGTGGCTGAGCATCTCTGAAAGCCAGTGAAGGAGGAGGGGGGGCTCCCCTGGAGACAGGGGAATGGCTGCAGGGCCCCAGGATCCTGGTTTGCTGGTTTGAGGCTGTCTTGGTGGAGGACACAACTTCTGGGCGTGCGTTCCCCAGGCAGGGGGTGATGTTGAACCTGCTGCCGAAGGAGGTGCTGGGGCTGTGGAGAACTGAGCAAGGAGAATTTCTTGCTGGTAACGTCCCGTGTGGAAGATGAGGATGGGAATAGCAGCTAATTGGTGCCTCTCCGAGGGGAGAGCCTTTTGAGCAGCGTGTGTGGGGTTGTGAGACCTGTTCAGACCAGCTCAGCAGGGCCAGGCTTGTACCTGGCACGCAGAACTCTCCTTAGTCCCAGCTCTTGAGGCAAGTTGTTAATAGGAGGAAGAGGTGTTTTCTGGGGGAAGGAGCTGCAGAAGAAGTGATCTGCCTGGGGCTGTGTGCTGGAGCAGGGCAGATCCTCCACTCCCCATCCTGTGCCCTGGCCTCCAGATGCCACCTCTACCACACAACTTCCTCTGCCTTCAAACCCATCCCTCCCATTCAAAAGGCTCTTCTGCCTCACCCTCCTCTGCAGAAGAGCATCTGATTATCTCAGAAGCCATCTGGTCCTTATTAAAACCTACAGGTTTCACCTCCTCCTGCAAATGCTCCTTCCTCACAGAGGATCCATACCCAAGGCTCAGGTGTTGCCCTGCCTGCACCTTCTCATGTGTTACCCTTTGCTACCATGGATGTTTGTGCCATGACAGACAGGGATGGTGTCGTGGCCCTGTCTGTACCTCGTTCCTCACAGTCAGGTACCTCATGAGGTCACTGGGAAGAAAATTATCTACTAATGCCAATGTGATTTGTTAGCACAGAAGGAGGAGTTTCCCACAGCTGTCGCTGCTGTGTTTGCTGGGGATGGGTGCTGCTCTTTTCAGACGTGGCTGCTCCTGAACTACAGATCTTGCTGGGTGGACTTGGTGGGTAAGATCTGCCCTCACTGACACCTGTGTGTCTCCAGTGACTTCAGAAGGGTCTTTTTTTATATCCTGCTCTTTGTACAGCACCATCATTGGGATTTCATGGGCAAACAGGGTGACAGAGCTTCACCCAACAACAGCAGCCACATGAACCCTTGGCTCTTCTCCCCGAGAAGGTGAGGCTATGGGCTAGCTGGGAAAACATCTGTGTGTCCTAAAGACAAACCCAGTGGGACCTCCCCCCCTTGACTGGTGTTGATTCCCAGGGCCACAATTCCAGCTGTGAGGTTATTCCACATTAAACTGCTAACGGGAGGCTGAGATCACCACGGGTGAGCAGCACGAGGAGCTTCCAACCCCTCCTGCAAAGCAGGGAGGTGGCCTGGGAGCTCCCCTCGAGAGCCACCCGACAGCAGGTTTGTTATTTGCATTGCTTTGAAACTGAGATTATTTTCGTGCTTCCTTGTTCCAGGTTTTAAAAAGAGGAAGATCTTCTTGCTTCTTCCAATTTCATGCCCTTTTCATCCATCAGCCCTTGCCATCCTGACAATCTATTCCTTGCTCCAAAACTTTTTCTCCAGAATTCTGTAGAAAGGACATTCTGCCTGGTGGTGGTTTTGTTGGTTTTTTTTTTTTCAAACATAGCTTTAAGGCAAAAGTTTGGCAATGCAAAGCAAAGTCTACATAAGGCCGCATGACTTGGATTTGCAACTCAGAACCTTACAGCTTAAAAAAAAATACCTTATCTTAAATAGTTAACTTTTTGCTCCAGGAACTTGTTTTGTTCTCAACCAAAAAGGAAAAAAAAAATTCTTAAAATCCCAAATAAAATGTTCTTATTTTTCTGGGCAGTTCTGGACAAGCTAATGAGACTGAAGTTCAAACAGGAACTAAAGTAGGGAAGAAAAAAAAAAAGCTATAGTGTAGACATCAGTGTTAGTTTCTTCCCTTAGGAATCCAGTGATGAGACAGACCCAGTCCAAGGTCTCCTCTTTAGCTTTAGCACAGTGAAATCCGTCCCAATGGGAGAAGGTAGAATGGTTGCATTTGTTGAATGAATAAAAAGTGCATTTCGATTTTGCTCAGATTATACGTGTTGTATCCTAATACCTAAGTGATTGTTTTGCTCTGGGTTTAGTTTTTCTCCCTTCCGGTGCCGGGACGCCAGGCGTGTATTACCGATGTTTCGGGGGTATCACCACCAGGGGTGGTCCATCCTTTGGCCTCCACATGAGTACCTGAGCATCATTGGCATTGGGTTTGACAAGGGCACTGGGTGGTATTGGCTCATTCTTGCTGAGGACCTGGGGCTGCTCTTGAGCAGAGGGCTCCTGCAGCTTGGCACGCTGCCCCAGGGGCCTGCTGGGGTTCACCTCGATGCCCAGCCTCATGCGCCATTTGATAGTCTGCAGGGTCACCATCTCGTTGGTGGCCGTGTTGGTTGCCACCAGCCAGGTGGTGAAGCTCTGATCCCGGTGGATGCTGGTGAGCTTGGCCACGTTGCTCTCGCTGACGGGCACCGCCCACGTCACGCTCGGGTAGAAGTTGTCGTTCATGCTGATGTTGAACTTGGACTCCTTCTTGGTGGGCCCCACGATGGTGCAGGTTTCTGTGGTGTTCCCGTACCAGGGGTAGTTCACTCCGTCTGAGTCGCTGATGGCCTGGATTTTACCGTCCAGGAGATCTGGAAGCTCCCAACTTGACCTGCCACAATCAATAGCAAATCGTGGATAACGCATTAATTAATGGGTTTAGAAACACACTGGACTTTAGAAGGGAGAGGGAAGAGCTGTGGATGCATTCCCTCTGCAGCTTTTACTGGAATTCGTGCCCTTTGTGCCATCCTGCTCAAAGAGCTCATCCCTGCCATTAAAAGCAAGGATCTTTCTCATCAGGCCTGCTCTCAATCCGTTCATCCCCTAAATTTCTCTGTGGATGAGCCATTGTCCCTCCCCGCTGTCTGCCTGGCACTGGAAGTGTAACCCATCCTCCTGCAGCCCTTGGAAGGACCCAGCCCGAGGGCTGCACACCAGGCTCAGGGCTGGGGATGGTGTTACAGTAATCAGAGAACTGCCCGTGCCACTCACCTGGGACAGGGACAGAAAGGTCAGTGCTTCCAGCAAGAATTTGAGTGAAAACAGTCCCCTGTCACCTTGTGCTGCTGATGCGCAACTTGGAGTGGGTTTTTTCATTAACTTCCAATCTAATTTTTAAGATTAGATTTGCCAATAGAAGCAAACTGCGGTAAATGTCTCAGAAGAAGGGTTGGATGTTTGCTCTGAGATGACACAACCACAGATCACTTGCTCAGTGCCACCAGCTGTTTTGGGGACAGTCTTTTAAAAACCAGGCTGGCAGAGGTGGCTGTCACGTACCTTCTCTCTCTTGCTCATGAATCAGCATTCCTCACCACCCAGGGATGAAGTCCCAGCCATGGAGGTGGCAGAAGGGGCTGGGTGGCAGCAGCAGTGGCGTCTGCACCTGACCCTGCCATGGGACTGGCTGTGCTCCAGTCCCCCAAGCCTTGTGGCTCCCTGCTGCAGGCTGGGACATGGGAAATGATTTATCTTGGAGAGACACACAGGGGACGCCCTGAGGCTCGTCAGGGTCAGGGTGACTGTCCAAGCCTTTCATAAGTCTGGTGCTGCAGCTTAAAATAGCCCCTTGATTGCAGAGGAGGCTGTGGCTGGGGGTACTCGATGGCCTGGCTGGCACTTACACAGCTTTGGGATGAGCTGCTCTGGCCAGCACTGATGTGACTGTCTCATAAGGCTGTTTTGACTGTTAATTAGTTAATGACCGTGAAGTGCCTCCATGTTTGTACCCACTGGATCGTTCAGCACTTTAGCTGTGTCTGGCTCTGGCTGGAGGATACCATGGGGGATTTAAAGGTCTCATTTATATTTTTTCCATGCGAGCAGGGAGTCCTGGCAAACACCTCCCCAGGGGGAGATAAAGGGCAAGACAGGACGTGGGGTGCCCCGGGGGCTGCGGGGATGCCGGGAGCAGCAGGACCAGGGGATGCTCTGAGCACCAGGAGCGGGGGATGCAGGGATGCTCCGAGCCGCAGCACCGGGGGTTATGCAAGCACAACATCTCCCTGCACAGATTTACAGGCTGCTGTCAGCCACGGCACCGCAGCTGCAGCAATCCCTTCCTCCCGAGCTCATCGCCAGCAGGCAGAGGGAGTCCTTTCCCTGGAAGAGAATTTGTAGTGAAGGCAGCCAAAAGGAGATCCCTGAGCAGCCCTGCCAGGACCCTTGTGCACTGCAGAGATGTTTATACGCTCTGCTCTGCAAGCCGGAGTCATCCTGGCTCACCATCCTCACGCCCTTCAGGAACAGCTGAGCAGGGGAAGGCTCGGGGAAGGCTCGGGGAAGGCTCCGGGAAGGCTCCAGGGATGCTGGGTGACCCAGCCCTCACCGATGGAGGAGTGGAGATCGTGCTCTGCAGCCCCCACCCCTCCCTTCTGCACAGCCCAGCTCCGAAACCCCATCTGGGGGCTCTTCTCTCCCTTTCAGCTGCTGGTTTAGGATTACTTTCCACTCAGACAGTGGCCGGTACTCAGCCTGGCTGTCACCCAGGGATGAGATGTGACAGTGCCCCGGAGGTTGACTCTGAGGTGACAGGCGTGGTGCAGCCACAGCATCTCTGCAGGTACAGAGGTGCCAAACCAGGAGCTGAGATGCTACAGAGGGTGCAAACCCTCCTGGGCTGCTCCAGCCTGCTCAGAGTAGAGCTGGTGGCTGCATGGAAGGAGAATCAGGTGGAGTATGCTCAGTAAATGCAGATCCTCCAAGATCTGCTTGTCCCCATCTTCATTCCCAGTGCCTCAGGTCAGCATGGAACTGCAGGAACTTCTCAGGATTTGCCCAGGGTTTCAACAAGAGCACAAAAGTGGAGCTGTGTCAGGGCCTGAGCAGGATGCTGGAGGCAGGATGGTGCCTGCAGAGCCTGCAGCACCCCAAAGCTGAGCGTGGCCAGGCTCAGGGTGGCCCAGGAGGGCACCCAGCTTGAGGGAAGGCGTGAGCAGGAATGGGGAAGGAGAAACTGGCCTGTGTTTCTCCACAGAGCACGCTGTGCCTAATTCTAGCCAGTGTGGTTAACCCCAGGGTTTCAAAACCATCATGCTTCATCTGCACAGCTTGGAAGGAGCAGGAAAACGAGGCCTCATGATGATCCCATGACTGGAGCAGAGCAGAGGCTGCATGGTGGCTGCTGCTGGAGGTTGCCCCTCGCCTGGTACTACAGCAGAGCCTCTGTGCCAGCCAGGCTGGCAGCCCCTGCTTGCACAGCGTGTCCATGCTAAATAATATGCCAACAACTGGGTGATTTTGGAAAGAATGCTGTGGAATGATCTTTGGCTGCATCAGCATCTTTCTCTGGTAGTGTCGAGCCAAGGAGAGACCAGAAAGTGCCCAGTAAACACTTTGCTGACAATAGCAGGAAAGAGGCATGAAAAGAAACCAAGCTATCTGGTTTCGTGGATTCACTGATCAGCTCCAAGATCAGGAGGTTCTGGCTTTTAACACTGACAAGCCTGTTTCTGCCTCTTCTGAAACCTTCAGAGTCAGTGTGGGCATCACTGGAGACTGGAGCTGCCAAGAAACCTCTCTTAACAAATGTCTTCTTGCCACCAGAAGGAACTTTGAGCTATTTCTTGTGGCACAACCAGAGCCCTGCTGCTGACAGCCAAGCAGCTTTATGCAGGTTTTAGCTTCCCAGTTCTCATTCAGACCCTTTTTTCCTATTCTGTCCCACAGAACGAACCCCCCATCTCATCCTGAGCTCCCAGATGTCTGTCCCACAGACAAACCCAGCACAGCAGCCTCCAGCCCTGGGCATCCAGCAGTGTGGATACATCCAGTCAACCTTTCCAGACAGGCACTATTGCATCCTCAGCTCCAGTTGCTCAAAGGCAGCTCCCAATTAGTCACAGGCCAGATGGACTTGCATAACCTCGTGCTTTCCAACACCTTCGTCTCCAGCAGCTCCCTCAATAAGAGCAGCCCCCCTGGGACCCAGCCCCTGCTGGCTGCAGGGACCAGGACCATGTGTGGGTGTAGTGAAACTCTGTCTCAGGCATTTCACATCCCTGCTCCTGCCTTCCTCCACCACCGGCCTGCACTGGGGACTCACTGAGAGGAAGAAAACGTGATAGCCAGAGCTGCCTAATTTTAAATTCTCCTTTACAGTGCCTCTCTCACCTACTGCAGCATGTCAGGCAAGTCAAGGCAGGGTTAGAGTGAAGCACAGGAAGGAAATTTAAGCTGTCGTTCCCTGGCTGACAGAGCTGTGCTGCCGTGGTCCCTCTTCCTCCCACCCTCCAGCTGTGTGTTCCTGCCTCATCTCTTGAACCAGGAGCAGTGTTTGATGGTTGGGTCGAGGAGTAAAACTAGCACAAAGTTGGCATGAGGAAAAAGGGAACAATTTCTGCTGGTTTAGGTGAGCAGGCTCAAGTCTGACTGGACAACCCAAGTAACTGGGCAGAGGTGGGTGCTCACAGCACAGGTGAGAGCCAGGGGCCATTCCAGGGCAGCAAAGCCTTTTCCTCTAAATCCCTGGAGGGGTAAATTCCCACAGTGAACTGACCTCCCTTCTCTTCCTTTGGAAAAGATACCCTTGTGAGTTTTTTTTGTGGATCTTGATTGTGTCCTCCCTCCTGGGAACTGGGGGTTTATTCTCTTGACAAGCTGAGTTCATTGTGTCCCTGCTGCAGGGCATGGAAGATTTAATCTCACCAGGGAGAGATGCCTGGGAAGATGAAGCGATGATGCAATGATGCAAGTGCCCCATGGGTCTTCCAGGGGGAGAAACATCCATGCCAAACTTCTCCAGATTCTTGGCTGATCCTATTCCAACTCCAATTCATTTCTCTCTCTCTTTTGCATATCTCCATCTGCACGGCTTCTTGCACATCTCCATGGAGATGAAGGAGGCTGGATAATGCCATTCCAGCATGGCCCAGCCACTGACACAGGTGCAGAAACCAGCACCCACCCCAGGAGATGCCAGCAGGGACCTGGTCCAGCTGCTCCTGCACAGGTCACAGCTCTGGCCTGATCCTGATGCCTCCCTCTGCACAGCAGCATCCTTCTCTAAGGACAAAGGTAAAACCCTGCACGGGAGGAGCAGCAATACCAGCCATGGGGTGACCAGGAGTTTGCCCCAGTCCTGCACAGAGAAGAATCAGAGAGCACATCCCCATCCTCACGTGGGGGTTTTCATGTTCCCTGCAGCATCTACTGACTCACATGTAAAGTAATGCCATCACTTATTTGTTATCAGAGCTCTAATTCTTTCCCTTTACATTTCAAAATGCTGCATTTAGCCCCCAAATCGTCAGTGCCACTTTAAACGTGCGTGTCTAAATTATCCCCTCTGTAGCTCCCATCCCTATAGCAGCATTATGCACAGCTCCATCTGCTCCAGTATTTCTCAGCTGTTTCCATCCTCAATGTAATGGCCAGCTTATGCACAGCTAACAACTTCCCAGCAGAGAAGTGAAAAATTAATCCAAAGTCTGCTGTAAGTATTGGTGCTTCGGTTGGATGACTGATTTTTGATTATTTGGGGTGTTTTGTTTGCCCGTCACCACAGGGATTAAAAACATGGATGTGGCAGTAGCCTCTCTTTCTCATGGAAAGTTGGGACTCAGTTGGCATCAGTCAATGCAGCTCTGTGGAGGTCAGTGGGATTACATGGAGTTACACCAGCTAAAGCCTTGGCCCATCCTTTCTCTTGGGTTTGTGTCCTGTTTCTCTCTCTCTCTGGAAAGGTCTTCCAAGCCCGTATTTCAATGGCACTGGAGAGGCCTTTCCTCCTAAATGCCTTTATTTTTAGCCTTCAGATGGCAACGAGTCTATAGAGAGAGAGTGCAGGAACAGACCAATTCCTGCTTCTGTTGGGGTAACTTTTTTTTTTTTTTTGTATCAGTTAAATGTCAATGAACCTCCGAGGGAAAAATCTTTGTTTCCATGATTTTCTAGCTAAAACCTCTCAGACACAGCTGCAGTGTGTAATTCTACCTGTTCACAGCAGCAGCTAACACTCCTTTTTTTTTTTTTTTTTTTTTTTTGGTCCCAAAACATTCCAGCAAGGGCAGACTGTACCAAATCCTCATTTTAAACACAGGGAAACTCAGGTGCAGGGAAATAAAAGGCCACGTTGGGGTTTGCAGCCCACAGCAGCAGTGGCAGCATCACTCTGTGCCCAGTCCTCTCTATTTCAGTGCATCTGAGCTGTATTTATATAAAGTGGACTTTTCTATTTTCCTTTGCAGCTGCTCGCTGAAGACAGGATTCCTAAATGAGCCTGAGAATTACACATGCAAATCCCAAAGGCCTGGAACTGGGAACATCTGAGCAACAAATCGTCCTTGCTAAAGATGCTGTCGGAGCCAAAAAGCCTACAGATTTCGGGCCTGCTGTAAATACTTTTAAAATCGAGATCCGCCGGTCTGCACTGCTGGTGCGTTTGCCAGGTGCCAGCTCGCTTCTCAAGGCACTTTCTGCTCGAGCAGAGAGGGGACACGGGGACAGGACGGGGGGCAGGCTGTCGCCTCGGGCTGCTCCTGCCGTGCCCTTCCCTCCGCTCCACATCTTGCAGCCTGTCCGTGTGATGCCGGGATGCTGAACCCGTGTCCTCGGCGGGGCTTAGCGGCAGCGGGGAGGGCAGGGAAGGGAAGGGAAGGGAAGGGAAGGGAAGGAGGGCCGGGCTGTGCGTGCAGATGTTCAGGCCGTCGGAAGGAGCTGCATTAAGTCAGTCCTGCTCTCCAGCCTTCCCCCCGTGTCCCCCTCCTCTCTCAGCGCTCCTCATTCAGAGATTTTTTTAAGCTGCCCAGACTGACCCTCGGGGGCTGAGCCAGCATCTCTCTGACTCGGGGCACTCGCGATGAGCAGGGAGACGATTGCTCAGAACTGACCTTGCCGTCCTTCCTCCCTGGCCCCCAGGGACTGGGCAGCATCAGCACCTCCAGCCACTGACCCATCTGCCAGCACTGGCTCTGCGGTCAGGCTCTGTCCCCGTGGCTGGACAGACACACTGCTGCTGCACCAGGAGGCTGCACCTGGTGCTGGCCAGCACCGTGAGTTGCAGAATCTGTGCAGAATTCTCTGCAGGCATTTGGGGATCAGGTTCTGGGGCTGATTTCGCTGTGGGCCAAAGCCTGCAACGCTTGGAGAACAAGCTGGTGGGGGACTGGGGAGAGATGACTTTTCTTGGCAGGGAGGTGACATTCTGATTTGACTCATTCCTGTCTCACTATGACTGCCTGACCAGTAACACGGGGATTCTTGGTGTGCAAACAGCCCCTGGATTCCTCCCACCTCACATTTAGACCTTTAAATTCCCTTTCACACTACCCATAAGGAGGGTAACGAGAAATTTGCACCCTGCTCTAGGGTGATGCAGATGGTTTAGCCACCAATGAGTTAAATCCAGCTTGTGCTTTCCCTGTGGGCTGCCTGCTACCGTGGGCAAAGCAAGCAGGATTCCTCCTGTGACGCTAAATGTGCTCCCAGAGCTGGTGGGCTACCGAGCTCCGAGCCACGGCTCACTGCAACTGCAGCAGCAGCAGCAGCAGCAGCAGCAGCAGAGCACACCAGGGACGGCTCCGTGCCACAAGTGTCAGCCCTCAGCTCTCCCTGGGGCTCTTCAGTGTGCAGTTTTGGGATGGGGAGGGATGCAGGCAAGAGGAGCTGGAGGTCAGGAGAGCCACTCGTGTCAAACACGTATCAAAGCAGGGATGCCTGTGGTGGCAGGGCTGCCCCCAGGGTTTCAGGATCTCCTGTGCAGCCCAAAAGCTGCTGTGAAATAGTGCTGCTTTTGGGTTCCTACCAGAACAACTGGGCTTTGGCTGGGGCTTGGGCAAATTCCCATTCGAAGAGAAGAACACCCACTCCTTTAAAAGGGCAGGGACAAGCTCTCCTGTATTTTAAACACATGGCAAAGTCCCGTTAAGTTTCAGAGGGGCTGGGTTTTTTTAATATGGATTATAATTTTTGGCTTAATCCACTATTTCCCAAGCAGGCCGTGGTCCTCCCGCTCCCTCTTCCCGCCAGGCGAACGCACCCGTGCGCGCTCTTGGAAATACTTACATTCCCTGCTCTCCGTAGTGATTGTAAAATTCCATGTGGCTGCAAGCCTGGATCCAGCCCACGATCCAGGTCTCCTTCTTGGGAAGAGGGGGCACCAACACCTGCGCAGAGGCTCGGAAGTGAGGGGTCCTGTAGCGCAGCACCACGCTGGAGGACTCGTCAATGCTGGTGGGAATGGGATCAATGGAGGCTTTGACTTCAATCACTGAAATACTTTCCCGGAAAACTTTGGATTTGCAGCTAATACTCTGAATACAGCCCATGGCATACCCCGAGTACAGTCCGACGCAGCTCCTAGGGTACTCCAGCAATCCTGGGGAATATTAGGCATTGAAATTATCTGGTGCTAGATCAATTACAGATCTTCTTGGTTTGTAACTTCAAAACTGATATCCATAGGATAGAAAATTCGTCATGTAAAGCCTTAATTTGAATATCTGTCTTACAAGTACTGCTTCTATTTTTGAGGTTAGCTGCGCTTCAGAAGCAAAAGGGCCTTTAAAATTTTTTCCCCTTTTAACGACCCATTAAATCTCTTGCTCAAACAGTCTTTGGGTTTAAAAAAAAGTCTCTTGAGTTCAATAAATAAAGGTGGTGTTCTTAGCTGATATATTTAGTCCTTCCTTTGCTCAGATGCGGTCTGTCATTCACCGTCAAACATAGGACTAGCCGGTATTTCCCTTTATTCTTTGGATGAAAAGCAAAATGTTGATAGACATATCTATATAAATAATGAAATAGTTTTTAGCCCCAGCTTGTCACAACCGGTGTGGATTTCCACTTCCTGACTTGCAGTTGTTCATAACTTCCTTTCGCACAAAATTACAATAATAACAGAAAGAAACGACGGCTGGAAAACGCAAAAAGTCGCCAAATCTTCGATTCTGGAGGCTCCTCCGCCAGCGATGTCTGGGCTTTGGGGATTAATTTTTTTTTTTTCTTCCCCTTAGAAATAGCCGGACGCAGAGGGAAGCGACCGCGGTGCCGGTGGGGCCGGCGGCTCCGGGAGCGCAGCGGGGCAGGCGGCGATGGAGCCTCCTCCGCGCCCGCCGGGGCCGCGCCGCTCCGCGCCCGCTCAGCG
>VZTZ01040850.1:46047-79082 GCA_013400955.1 Drymodes brunneopygia | reverse complement strand
TTTTTCCCCCCCTCCCCCTTTATTATTATTATTATTATTATTATTATTTTAAAATTAGCTGCAATGTGTTTTTTCTTGGGTTTTTGGATTAAGATTTTCCTCTCCCAGCTGGAGCCTGCTGGGTAGATTTGGTACCAACCAAAGGGCACCAGAGGGGATGGTCTCCTCATCTGCAGAACCTGTAGCCTTAGCTTGGATGGGCTGTAATTCCAGCAGCGAATAATGTCAAGCTCTCCAGGGCAGCAGTGGGACTCGGGAGCAGCTGGAACAAGGAGTGAGAAGTCTGAGGCAGCAGTGGCCTGTGGGAAAGTTGTAAACTTCTATTACAGGCAGTTTTAGGAGCAATGCTGCTGGCTGGTCCTGCTGGCCATCAACTGGCTGAGGATCCGAGCAGCAGGTGAGGTGAAATTGTCTGGCTTTTCAGCAATAGCTGATGGTCATCGAAGATTGGGGGAGTGTGTCCTCTCTCACTTTCTAAATAGGAAACCTGGGGAAATGAGAGGTAAAAATCTCTTTGCCAGTGCTGCTTGTGGCAAGGTACAGCAGCGCAGAGCTGCTGTAAATGTCTTTTAGTCCTTCCTGCCCTGCACTCCCAGCAGGCTGGATTAGCCCTTAGCAGGTAGGAGAGACCAGAGGTACCAGGTGATCCTAACAAATGAACATCACAGGACAAGGGGAGGCAGATTTGCTCCTTTCCACCCACAGCAGGTGGAAAAAACACAGTGTATTGTCATGTTTTCCCTCCTCGTGTGTTACTCAAAGCATTGAGAAGTATTTATTTTAAACTTCCCAGCTGCTGTGAAAGGCACAGTTTAGTCACTAGTCCTGTGACAGAGAGAAACACTAAGAACCCGCTCAAGTTACAAGTCACTTACTATCATGTAGTACAAGGAAGAATGAAATTAGCATCTTCCGAATGAAATATCCAGCAGCCTCCAGAAGGTGCTGAAATCCTTTGACATTTCCAAGGCTCTTTCACACTTTTCAAACAAGCTTGTCACAGTTTCCCTGAGCATCATGAGTCTGGTGAAACTGCATATTCTGCGACTCTAGTTTCACTGAAGCTTCAGCCAGGTCTTGCTTCAACTTGGCTGTCTCTGGTGCTCTGGTCAGCTAGGAAATTGCATTATCTCGTTCTAATTAAATCAGCTCTTCAGCTGGAGTTTTTGTTGGGTTTTGGTCGTGCTTGTCTCCGTCGCACTGCTCTGGGTGATTAAGGCATTAGCACATCCCAGCCCGGAGCAGTTGCTCTAAGCCATGTGCAGAAGGGCTCCTGTGCTTCTCTCTGATGGCATTGCTGGAGATGCGAGGCCAGGCTGTG
The DNA here is from genome assembly GCA_013400955.1 of Drymodes brunneopygia. Classification (NCBI taxonomy): domain Eukaryota; kingdom Metazoa; phylum Chordata; class Aves; order Passeriformes; family Petroicidae; genus Drymodes; species Drymodes brunneopygia. Next base: position 77,761 of record VZTZ01040850.1, on the reverse strand, counting down.
ATAAGTAAGAATTAAGAGTGGCTGGTGATGCTGTGAGTTGTGTTTCCTTCTGCTGCTCGTTTGATGCACCCGACAATGTCTCCTCGCAGCCCAGCCACGCTCCATTCCTGTGGCTGCTCCCCCCGGCCTGCACGGTGCCTCCATGTCCTTCCAGAATTTTTTCCAGCTTTATAAAGGACAGGATCTCCCCTCACCAGTCCACCAGAGGCTGCATGCTCTAAACACTGCGGGATATTATTTTTTATTTTTGCCAAGCTTTCTTTTCTGTCCCTAGAAGAATCCCACCCAGCAACACTGCAGGTTCACTGGCCCCACTTTGGCCGCAAGTGCTGCTTCTTGGCCAGCAGCTGGCAGAGGTTGGGATGCACCAGCACTGCCAGTGAATTGCAGAGAAAGGGTCACTCCTGTCCCATCCACATTCCAACACGGTTTGCCTGGCCATGCTGGCCACTGACACCGCGTGTGGCCACGGCGGCCCCGGGGCCAGCAGCCCTGCAGGCGGGGCGGGCAGGACAGAGGGGAGCACAGCCTGATTTGAGCTGAGCAGCCTGGGCACAGGGAGCACGCCGGATTTGTCTGTCTGGGCGGTCTCCCAGGTGCTGGATGACCCCTGTGGATCGTGTGTCAGGACTGGAATAGCCCGGCTGGAGCAGGGAGCCTGTCTACAGGGTATATTTATAAACCCCTGTGTTTGTGGCTGTTTTGCAGGCTGGGGCTCGTCATGGCCCCAGTGGGATCAGGGATTTTTTCCCTCCCGAGCTGTTTCTCCAGCTGGGACTGTCAGTGACAGCCCACCTGGCTGCAGGAGAGACCAGACAGTTTTCCTCTCCCACTCCACCACTGGCAGGGGTTTTGCTGGCACTGTATCCACCCCACGCTGCCTTTCCTGCTCAGGACTCGTGCTGGAGTGCAAGGCTGGAGTCTCACAGGGAGGCTGGGGCAGAGAAATTCCCTCATATCAGTGTCAGCGGAAGAGACAGGCACTGGATTAAATTCACTCCCAGGGCTTTCAAGGTATTTTTTAACCCGTGACAGCTCCCAGGAAACATGTTGAGTTGTAGCTCAGCATCCCCAGCACCAGACTGGACAGGAGTCTCCTTGTCTCTGCAGGATCCTGGCCACCAGTGCCTTTATCCCTCTGCCTGGCTGATGTCAGGTGGGCTGAGGTTTTCCACATGCCTGGCAGCTGGGCAGTGGGATGAGGGCAGGCAGGCAGGGATGGGGTGCTGACTGCCCTGGCAGTGTGAGAATGTGGCTGCACAGCCAGGGATCAGGCAGGAGCTGGTGGGTGCTGGTGATGTGGCAGCTCCTGTGCAACTCAAGGGCTGCCACAGCCCCACGTGCCAGGAGAGGTTGTGTTTTAGGGTGGTGTGGGTGAGGGTGCCTGAGAAGGGAATGAGCTCTTCCTCCAGCTAGGATCATAGAATCACATGGTTTGGGTTGGAAGGGACCTTTAAAGGTCATCTCATTTCAACACCCTGTCGTTGGCAGGGACACCTTCCACTATCCTGGGGTGCTCCAAGCCCCGTCCAACCCTGGCCTTGAAAACTTCCAGGGATGGGGCAGCCACAGCTTCTCTGGACACCCTGTGCCTCATTGCACAAAATGTCTTCCCAATACCCCACCCAACCCTGCTCTCTCAGTGTGAAGCCATTCCCCCTTGTCCTGTCACTCCATTTCCACCTCTCCTGGTGCCCTTTAGGCACTGGAAGGGGCTCTGAGCTCTCCCAGGAGCCTTCTTTTCTCCTGGCTGAACACTCCCAACTCTCCCAGCTGTCTCCAGAGCAGAGCTGCTCCAGCCCTTGGACCATCTCTGTGGCCTCCTGTGGACTCACAGGTCCATGTCCTGCCTGTGCTGGGGACCCCAGAGCTGGATGCAGTGCTCCAGGTGGGACCTCACCCAGAGCAGAGCAGAGGGGCAGAATCATCACCCTTGACTAGGGATAAATTCCTGGAGGGTATGAATCAGAAATAAACTAATGTATATTATTTTCCCTTGAGGGAGGAAAATATGAGCAGAGCCCAGGAGTGAGGGCTCCTCAGGACCTCAGACAATTTTCCAAGCACTGCTGTCACCTGGATGGTCTATCAGTCAGATGGGCACAGCCTGGATGCACAGTTCACTGAGGGAATTTTGAGAGCTATGGATAAAAGTGCAAAGAAAATGTAAAATTTTTGTTATTATCTTTGGAAGCCAAAGAACCACCTTTCATTTAGCGCTTAAACTCCCTCCTGCATTTTGGACAAGACCTTTAAAAACACTTGGGTGCCCAGTTCCCAGGGCTACCTGTACAGCCACTGACCACTGTAACTGGACAGTTGTGTAGGCAAATGTCACTGGCACCAAGAGACATGGCTGTTCTGCTCCTCAGTGTAATATCCATCTTCTCCAGTTGTCCAATTCTCCATCCACGGGGGATTTCCAGTCTATTTGCATAGGAAAAATCCCGTTCCTGGAGCCTGTGGGTGTGTGGTGAGCCCATTGTCCAGGGAAGGTGATGGCAGTGCAGGTGACCCGGCTCAGGGGTGCTGCAGCTGGGCTGTCACCCTTCGCCAGGAGGAGCTGGGATGGATGGCCTCTCCCAGAGGTGCTGGAGGCTCAGATCCACACAGCTGCAGTTCACGATCGTTCAGAGCTGTGAGCTGGAGCTGCAGGCTCCGATGGGATGTTCCCAGGGGCTGCTCAGCGCTGGGAGATGTCTCAGGAGGGCTCGGGGGGAGGTGGGAGGCTGCCAGCGATGGAGCACAGCGTGCGGGGCAGGAGGGACAGCAGATACTCCCGGTCCTCCTCGGGGCCTGGCAGAGCCTTCCTCCTGGGGCTGTGCTGCTTTCGGGGGACCCGGCAGCGGCTGTCACCTGCTTTCGGCACGGGCTGTGCTGTGCTGGGCGACACGGCAGGGACACGGCAGGGACACGTGCGGTATCGAGGCCACGCGCAGCGCCGGGGGCAGGAGGATGGGAATTCATTAGCGACTCCTTCCCGGGTAATCAGGAGGCAGGTGATGCTTCTCCTTGGTCCAGGAGCGGGGTGAGTGATGGAAGGCGCTCCAGGGGCGCACCCTGAGCGGGGGGGAGGATGGGGTTAGTGCTGCTTGAAAGGTACCCGTGCCAGGGGGAGGAGGGGGTGTTTAGGGTGCCCAGGCAGGGGGGGGGAGAAGTTGCAGAACAGATTAATCAGGAAGATTTGGGGGAGAGCCCCTTGAGGGGAAGCGCCTGAGCAACACCTGGTGCTGCAAAGGGAGGCAGCACAGCCCCCCACGGGGTGCCCTGGGGAGGGGGGTGCCATCATCTCCAGCTCTGACTCCGGTACTGAAATGTGAATTGCAGCACAAAAAGAACTACGTTTCCCAGTTTCCCTTGCAGCCCAGGGGAATAAGCAATTGGAAGATTTAAATAGACCAGGCCAGAAGCAACCAACCTTTGGCACAATGTTTTTCCCTCCTCTTCTTCATATCTATTGGCTGTCCAACCTTTTTCCCTGGCACTGGAGTGGCTGCCAAGCCTGGCATTAATTTTCCTTCCAAGCTTGCTAGGCCCATGAAGTAAACAGCCATGTGCATTCCTTACTCTATATTTAACAGCTGCAGTCTGTGCTGGGGGCAACTGCAACAGAGGGGAACCTTTGTAGCTTCCCAAATTCCCAGTTTGTGAGGGTGGGAGTGGGGGAAGCTTTCTGCAGGGAGAAGAGGGATTTCTCTCCTTGCCGGTATTTGCAAAGCAGGTTGCGTTAAAGAGAGACTGCAATGCCAGCATCCCAGCCACGGTCCAGGGCCAGGGACAGGAACAATGTCCTCAACAGGGCTGAGTTCCTGTCCCTGAATCAGCCCTTGAAGGGGAACCAGGAGAGCAGGAGCTCCGGCAGGAAGCAGAGCGGCCAGGCCGGGGCAGCCGGTGCCCAGAGCACCAACCCCAAGGAGCGCAGGCAGTCGCAGCAGCTGCCCGAGGAGGACTGCATGCAGCTCAACCCCTCCTTCAAGGGAATCGCCTTCAACTCGCTGCTGGCCATCGATATCTGCATGTCCAAGAGGCTGGGAGTGTGTGCCAACAGAGCCTCCTCCTGGGGAGGTGCCCGCTCCATGATCAACCTGCTGGGGATAACGGGGCACGGCATCCCCTGGATTGCGGGCACGCTCATCTGCCTGGTGAAGAGCAGCACGCTGGCAGGCCAGGAGGTCCTCATGAACCTGCTGCTAGGTGAGTGGCAAACCTCCCTCCTTTCCTGCTGGGACAGCCCAGCCCTGGTCACAAGGGACAGCAGCACTGGGACTCCTCCTCTGGCTGCTCCCAGCATCTGATGTGGTTGGGAAGCAGGGAGTGACCTTTAGGGTAAATGCTGCATGTATTGGCCGTCTTAGTCCCAGGTACCATGGGTGATGGATGTTGCAAGAAGTTGTCTAAGAGGGGTGGAGTAAGCATGGTAACTGGGGACACCCATGGAGCAGGGACAGGCCCCTGGTCCTGCCTGGGGCAGGGTTGTCCAGTGAGACTGAGGGAGTGTCCATGGTGGGAGGGTGGGTATCAGCAGTGATGTCTTTTATTTAATCTGTGGTCATCTGTCTTGGTGCTTGATGGGTGGGGAAAACATGAAAGGATATTAGTCTTTGATACCTGAATCAATTCCTGAGGATATTATTTTCATCCCCTTGCCACCTTCTTGACCAGACCCTGGCTCCACGTGATGGAGTCCTATCACCTTCCCTGCTGCAGTTTGCTCTCGCATCCTCCTTCCCTTGGGTGCCTTTCTTGCTGCTGTCCCCATTTCCATGTGCTAATTTGACCCAGAGGCTGTGTAGGAAGGCTGGGATGCCTCTGGCTCTCCTGCTAGTCCTTCCTTGCATGGTGGTGGTCAGTGTCCCTGTTTCTGGAGATTGGGATGTGTTGAAGGGTTTGACTTCTCCCTTGCGCATCCCACCCTGATGTCCCACCAGTGACCAGGATGAGCTCTAGCTGTCACTTCCCTTAGACCCTGGCCCCAGCCTGCCCAGGCCATGTCTGCCTGAGGACCTCGCTCTTCTTGCTCTGCTGCCTTTGGCACAGGGTCCAGTTATTCTATTTTTCCTCATGACTAATTACCCTCTCCTCTGGCTGTGACCCACCCTGGTGTTTCACCCTCCCTAAAAACTCAGCAATCCCACTGTTGGTTGGTAGGAGAAATTGAAAACATTGGATTTAGACACTTAATTCTCAGTGAGCATTTTGAGGGGCCGTAGGGACACTATTTCACAGGCACCACAGGAAAGGGACATCCTGTCTGCAGGGCCTGTGATGTGATACAGCTCAGCAATGTGGCCCCAGATTTTGGGTTGTTTATTTTTTTTTTCACAAGTTCATCCTTCAGAAGACTGAGCTGGACTGGACTGACAAGCACAGTGGTGGCTGCCTTTACTCCCCTGTGCCTTTGGAGGAGTCTGTCCTCGTGCTGTGCCATCTCAGGGGGGGAAGGAGCCAGAATAGCAGCAGCGTGATGCAGAGCCCGCCAACGTCAGCAGTTCTTGCAGGGGCTCCCCAGGGCGTGGGGTCAGCCCCTCGCTGGGAGGAGAAGATCCCTTTGAAAGGGCACGAGGATGAAATAGGAGGTGACTAACAGCGGCCGGCACAGTTTCCACGTGTCTCTTGACCCAAGAGCCTCTGACGGGGTTGGAGCCTGAAAACTGACTGCTTTGAGTCCAAAATGTTTGAGATCCTTGCAAAGAGCTAATGCCCCTTTTGGCTTAAAAGCAAGGAAGGTTTTCTTGCCCTTCTGTTGCCGTGTGAGGAGGCCAAACGCAAAGCCACCTCAGGGTCGTGTTCTAACTTTATGGAGTGGTGGCTGGGAGAGCTCAGCCCTGCATCTCTGCCTTCATCTCCTGCTCACCTGAGCTCCAGCGTGGTGCCCAGGACAAGTTGGGGGTCCTGGAGTCTTGCATCCTTGCCTAGACACACTATTCCCATGCCTCCTCTCCACCTGCTAAGAAAGGAAATAGTTAATTGGTGTGAAGGACCAGTTCCATAGGTCTGGCAGTCTCCAAAGAGCTCCACTGCTCCCTCTGAAAAGACAGCACTGACTGGTGGGACTGGCCAAGGTGCCCTCAGCCTCTTCTGTCAGAGCTTCTGCAGCAGGACTTGTGTCACCCCACAGAGCAGACCTCTGCTGTCAGAGTGGCCTTGGGCTGATATTTAAGATTGCAGTCAGAAACTCTGAGTATCTGAGTAGCTGCTGCCATAATATCTCCACTGCTGGTGGAGAAGGAGCCTGGGGCTGGTGGACCTCGACAAGTCCCAGGAAAAGTGGGGTCTTGTGTAGACAGGAAGGTCATGGCACCACTGCTGCATCTGGCATCCTTGCTCCCTCGTGCTGCTGCTTCAAACCCAGCAGGATGTGGTGAAAAGCCCTCCTGGACAGGCACAGGTCAAAGGGGAGGGAACCTCCTGGTGTTTCCCTGCCGGGAAGTTGGGGATGTCTGTGGCACCCCTTCCGTACCTCCCCGGGCTCTCCTCCCTTCCCCCGGCTTGCTGAGGGCTTGGTACATCAAGCAGAATTTCTGATGCAGTCTCTGGGCAGGGAGCCAGCCCATCATAGAGCACTTGTTTAGGATTTGCAATCAGGCTTCCAAGGCGAGGAGACAGGAGACTGCTGAAATGGGACTGGGAACCTGGCAGAGGCACCACTGCAGATGGAGGAGGAGCTCTCCATGGGGGCTTTGCCAGCACATGTGGGAGCATTTCGGGTGAGGGGGTCTGACCCTGGGATGCTCCATCCATCCCCACTGCAGTTGTTGATTAGCAACCCCAAGCAATGTTTTCCCCTCCATGTTTGTCATCTGTGATGGAATTTATTGATTCCCCTTCTCACAGCAATCTTTTCCAGCAAATGCCAAACAGCCAGAGAAGCACACACAGCCTGTTACTGAAAAGATGGAAGAAACCAGAGATCTGTGCCCACTGTAAAAATCCCTCTGCCAGGACACGGTTTCAGGAAGACTGTCTCAGCATCACCAGATCTGGCTGAGCAAAAGTCAGGGAGAAGGTCTACACCCCCTTGGCTCAACTGAGACAATCATAACTCAGGAAATCCCCTAGTTATAAAGTTCATTTTATTTGTCTGCCAGTGTTGGAACTTTTAGGACCGTTCAGGCTTTTCTCTGCAATCACAAAGTTTTCATGAAAACTACGGTGCTTAGAAAGTCATTTGAACCTTGCAATCGGGTTTGCAGGGGGAAAGCACTGATAAAACTTTCAGTAAAATTCTCAGATCTGCTTCAGAACCACACATAAACTCCATTAAACCCTAGGGGCAGCAGTACTTCAGTTGCTGGTTCTGATCCATCTGGTGAGGATGTGGATCCAAATTTAGTGATTCATTGACTGCAAAGCCAGCAAAGAACATTTGGATCATCGATCTAACCCACGGCAAAATACAGGCTGTGGCACATCCCTTAATTTATTCCTGTTCAATTTGTTAAGGGAAAAAACCCAAACACTCAATCTGATGTACAGTTACAAGTGAGGGTGAACTTGTCAGAGCCATTTCTGTATTACTGCAGTGTGTAGGGATTCTCACAAGTGCTTTTTTAGTTGGACTCTTCCCTTCATTGCGTCTCCTTACCCTTCCCTCTCCAGCTGAACAGCTCTTTCAGCCAATGTCTCTTCTGCCTTTCAGTATTTTGGATAGTGCTCAAGTAATTTCTTCACCTCGTATTTATTAAGCTAAACAGATTGATCTCGTTAAACTGATGGTCTCTGCAGCTCCAGGCACCTTCTCACTGTGGTGGGGATGGAATGTGGTCACTGGGGGTGGGATGTGGTCACCCACCCAAAGTGGCCACTCCAGTGAGACCCATCTTTTGTGTTCAGAGCCAAATCACCACTGTGTTTGGTTACTTGCAGCCCAGCTGGGTGCCTTTGCTGTCGGGAAGTACCTGCTTGGGTTACCCCAGTACATGAAATTTGTGCTTGGTTTGAAGTAGCAGTAACTGGTTCTGCTCTCTGGAACAGCTCTCTAGACTGGGAGAGGAGAAAGCCCCTGTGTTCTCTTTGCTTGCTGTGTCAGTGACACTGGTCCCAGTGCTCAACCATCTCCAGCTGGCTCTGCATCCCTCTGAGGGGCAGGATGGCTCTTTGGTGCTGTCACTAAGCATTTATCGCATTAAGTACAGCACTGCCTCAGGGTGTGGATGTATCATCGAGCAGTGTCAGGCTGGGGATGGGTGAATGCCATAGCAGGAGGAAAGGAGGGGGCACAGGGCTGCTTCTCCACTCCTGGAGGTCAGCAAGGAGGAAGTTCCTGCTCTGTCCAGCCTTCATGCTGAGCACAGACAGAGCTTTACTCTGAGCAAGAACCAAGCCATGATATTCTGAAGCATAGTCCCTGCAGACCCCCTAAGAAAGAAATTTATAAATACATATATATGGTCAGAACTCTGAGGTCCCACCCTGGCAGCTTCCAAGCAAGACCAGATTTGCAAGAAATTGGTGGATTAGGAAGGAAAGAGAGCAAGAGATGCCTTCACCAGGCCCCTTGAGACCCCAGTGACCCTGCTCTAACAGTGCAGACGTGCTTCAGGTATTGTTGTGCTGCTCTTTGGAGGCTGTGAAAATCCAGGCAGTCCAGCCCATTGCTGGTAAAGGTCACAGGGTAGATGAAATGCTCAGGCAGTGCAGAGGAGCTGAGCCTGTCGAGCCTCAGGACAGCCCAGCAGAGAGTCCAGGAGGGAGCTGCACAGCAGATGGATCAGTCTGTATGCAGCAGAGCTTGCTCAGCCCACAGCCCCAGAGATGGTTTGGGGCCAGATGTGTCTTTTTTTACCCCTTTCATTCTTCCACTGTGGGAGCAGGGATTTTCTGAGCTGGGCAGAGCAGAGGACATTCCATCAGGGAAGGGGAAGCTCAGGAGCTGGTGCCCTGCAGAACCATCCCTCCTCAGACAGCCTGGCACATGGAGGAGGCTCAGCCGCTGTCCCACTCCCCTCCCAGCCCTGCCAGTGCCCACCAAGGTCTCACTGAGCCAGCAGCACGTCTGCCCAGTGAGGTGGAAACATTTAAATGCCAAATAACCCGACATGAGTGACCCATGGAGGGTGACAGGCAGAGGGAACGACGCAGATGCCCACTCCCTGCATCCAGCATTTAGTCACAGGCCCTGCCACAGCCTGGCATTAAACATTCCCCTTTATCTCTCCAGGCTGCTAATCTGCCTGTTCTGCCCAGATACAGCGGCTGAAGTCCGTGGTCCTTTGGTGGGTGCCGTGCTCAGCCTTCATCCCTTCACAGCTGATGAGCTCAGGCATCCCTGAACAGCCAGCAATGCCCAGCTCTCCCGGCTTCCCTGCCCCCCTTCCTGCCTGCTTCCTGCACAGGAATGTGTCCTGCTCACTGCAGGGCAGGCTGGCGAGCCCGCAGTGTCCCCTTGCACAAAGGACAGTCGGTGACAGGCTGGGACTCCTCTCACTGTGGCTGGAGCAGGCACGGGGGGTTTCCAGGGAGCAGCACGGTGTGTCCATCACACCCTGTGTGTGCTCTGATCAGCCCCTCGGTACCAGGCAGCAGCGGTTTGCTCGGGTCCTGGCCGGCTGCTGGGGATGCTGCGAGCCCTGCAGGCATCAGTGTGCAGCCCTTGGGGAATGTGCAGCGAGCTGGAATCCAGCCCTCGCAGAGCAAACAGCGAAACGTTCCCGAGCCTGAATGCAGAGCAAAAGAGAAAAGAAGTGCGAGGGTTGTTGAATGGGAAGAGGGGGAATAAACATGGGAAATGAGTCATCCTTTATGTCTGTCACTCCGGGAACAACTTCCCATTGCCCCTGCCTGCAGCGCAGAGGGGACAGGAGCTGTTTCACTCGGGCAGAGCTGGAGAAGCTGAGCCAGGCTCTGGCCCGAAGGGAGATCCCAGGAAATGGGTGAGTGTGTTTGCCTCTAACACGCCTTGACAGGAGCAGTGGTTGGGAAGAGGAAGGTGGGGGAGTGAGATGAGGTGAGGTGAGTTGCTGGGAGGAGCAGCAGGCAGGGAGAGCCCATCGGGTCTCCTGCTCCGGGTCAGCGTTGGTGGAGGATGGGGTGGGAGAGGGGGACCAGATGAACTCTCATTTTTTCCTCTGCTTTGAGAAAAACCTCCATGTTTTAACCTGGAACAGAGAACCATTTCCATCTGTGCAGGGATGCTGGCAGATGTGCCTGATCCGGATCCACACTGTGAGGTGTGATGGTTGGAGATCCTCTGAGCCTCACAGAATCACACCCCTTTTTAATTTTTTTCCCCCATTTGCCTCACTGAAAGCAGTGGGGTGTAAATCCAAGCCCAAACAGCACTGAGGCCAAGCAAGGAGCCCAGCCTTTGTGGTCCTCAGCCCAAAGCACTTTTTTTCCCCCAGCTCATCCCGTGCAGTGCTGTTGGTGTGCGTGTGGCTCTGGGGTGTGCTGATGGTCCCTGTGCTGCTGCCATGGGCTACAGGGGCATTTCAAGCTGTCAGAGCTCTTCTGGGAGGCAGATAAGCCATCCTGGGGGCTGCTCAGCTCCTTCTCCTCAGCAGCTCGAGCCCTTTTCACTGTGTTCCCCCTCCTGCCTGCATCTCATCCCAGCCTGTGCAGACCCCCAGTGAAGCAGCCCCGCTCAGGATTTGATGCTGAGCACGAATTTCCCAGCTCCCAGGGCACAGTGTTTCCAAGGGGAGAACTCCAGGCAGCCTGTGTTTGCACTCAGGGCTGCTTCTAATCATCTAGAATATAGCAAATCTATTTTTAGTGGTTGTGGGGTTTTGCTTTAATTAATTGCACAGTTCTGCTTTCCACCATTTTTTCACCTCCCGATGACCACTCACCCCACGCTGCTGCTTGTTCAGCCAAAAAAATAACCCCCCCAAACACCACAATGCCTGATTCATTGGCTCTTCAATGTGTCATGCCATCTGTGCTTTTTATCAGCTCTTACACCCAATAGTGCCACGTTTGGGGAACAAAATGGAATGGAGGGGTTCGTTTCCAGAGGAGTGGACCTCTTCCAGCTGACTCCACTGGAGAGAGGGTGAAGATTCTTTTGAAACCTGCATCTTTCATTAATGTCAACGAGATAAGGCTGCAAACAGCTCATTTTCCAGGTCAGGGAGCCTAATGCCTGCGGGAGATTTGGGAAGTTCAGAAGCAGTAGGAGGGGGCATCTAAGTAAAAAAATAAATGGGAAAAAAAAAGAATTCTAGCTATGGAGCTAAAGAAACTGTTTCCTGGGAATGGTGGCATTTGTCCAGCGTTCACTTCTGAGTAAGGATGGGTAATGTGGGCAATACAGGATGTTCAAAGCCAGTCTTGGCCCCACACATGGCCTCAGCAGCTGCAGTGGGGAGCATGTGCCACCTCCAGCACGGTGGGTTTGAAGCCCAGGCAATGAGTTGTCATCAGCTTGGCTCTGCTCTGTGCACATCTTGTCTGAGCCACATCTGCTCCCACATTGGGAGCCTCCTGTGCTCGTGGGATGGGCTCTCTCTTCATTCCTGGGCTTTTACCTCCCTGTTTTCCTCTCCCCATGTGCTCAGCTGTGGTTCTGTGAGGCTGAGTCCAGCTTGGGACTGTTCCTGATCCCGACCTCACAGGCTGGGTTCTGGAGAGCAGCCTTGTCTCATCCAAGCAGCCCCATGTGTGTGAAGTCATGTGGATCTGGGCTGCAGGAGCAGATGAGGCCAAGGGCTTTCTTGGCTTTCTCCTCTTTTCCTCCCCCCCTGCCCCCAGCACTGCACCCAGGTTGTTTTTCAGCTGCGGTTTTGATAACATGTTTATATAAACATCCCAGCTGGAATCTGCCTCCCTCCCTGGAGACACTGCCTGGCTCCAACCTGGAGCAGACCTTGTCCCCAAGGGTGCTCACACCATCCTCAGCCTCTCCCAGCCATAAGTGACGGCAGCAGAGGTGGCACCTCGGGGACAGAAAGGACCTTTTGGTGGCAGGGGACATCCAACTGTTTCAGTTTCTCTTAAATACAAGCTTTGGGGTTTGGTTTGGCCCTGCTGACAATGGCTCTGGTTTGTCCTTGTTGCCTGCACAGGGCTCCTCTCTGCTCCTAATGGGCTCCTAACATTTGGTGATAGGAGCAAGGCAGATAATTGTTTTCCTTTCCTTATTAATAGATATAAAATGCCTGCCCAGGGGGCTCACTTTCAGCTCATTTACTGTGCATCTGATGCCAGATGTTGGCTTTTTACAATGCCAAGGTGATCTCTGATGCTAAAGTTGTCACAGGCCAGACCAGACTTGCTCTTTGGTTTTGTGTTTTAAGGAAGTTTTAGATGTTAATGTAGGATTTGGGGACTGGATGGTTTTGTGTTGGAAATCTGAAGGATTTTTTCCCTTACCACCAGGTCAGCAGGGAAACTCCTGATCTTTTTCAGAAAAATGTGAAAGGAGCAAGAATGGGCAACAGCTAATCCTTCCTTTGCTCTTAAATACAGCACTACCTGGATTTTACATCCAGTGATGCCTCTGGTTTAAATCCAGTGCTGCCTGGCTCTGGGAGGAAAGGCATGATGAAAAAAAATGCTTCATATTGAAATTTCTTGCTCAATCTCACCCTCAGTCAGGTGGCACTCTGCCATCTCTGCTGTGCTTGTGACAGCCCCGAGGGTCCCCAGAGAGCAGCCAGTGCAGGCTGGTGCAGCAGCTGCAGGCTCCTGGGGCTATGTTTGCTCCAGCCCCCAGCCAGGTCAGCCTGAAGGATTTGCAGGGTTTTTTGTGAGGGACCAAAGAAGGACAGAGCCAAGGTGGCCGTGCTGATTTGCAGGTGGCAGATGCAAGGCTCAGGGGCTTTGGGCTCACCAGCACGAACATCCCCAGTGCAGAGACACCCACCTGCAGCTGGAGCACCGAGAGAGCCACGATAAAGTGAACCCCTTACCTGCCTAAGGCCGTGCCCACCCGAGCAGGGAGGATTTGATGGGCATTGAGGGCAGGAAGGAAGGAAGGAAGCCAGCCGAGGTGAGGTCCGGGCGGGTATGTAGGTCATGGGATTGGGAGGGAATAGGGCCGGGGATGGGGCTGCTGGGCAGCGGCACTGGCTGTGTCTGTTCCTGCACGATGGGCCCCTGGCAGCACCGTCGGCAGCAGCGCTGCCTGCTGATTCACCCAGCAGCAGCAGCAGGACGGGGAAAGAGAACAGCAGACACCCAGCACTGGGAGAGAGCAGTGGGACCCCCCACGCCTCAGGGGCCAGGGCAGGCTGCTGGGGCTGTTCCATAAAGAAATCTCCATGAAAGGAATAGAAAGTGCAAGGGGAAGTGACAGAAAAAGCACCAGACGGAGGGATCTTTGGTAGTTTCTTTTTTTTTTTTCTTTTAACGGCAGATTAACCCCCGGTTTTAATGCTGTCATGCCTCCCGATCTTGAAATGTGGGCAAACGAGGCTTTTTGCTTTCTGTGCATCATTTGACGAAAATCAAAGCTAGCAGTACTGAAGGCCCATTTTATTCATCTTCTGAATGAAAGGATTATTAGAACTGCTCTTTGGCTTGTTCTGCATGCCCTGAACACCTCCATGCACACATGCCTGCATCCCTCGAGTTGCCCTGACATCACCTTTGACCGTAAAAAATATTGCCAGTGCAAAATACTGATGGGCAATGGTGTACACCACACATTGCTAAAGCACATGGCACTTGTGCTACTGATCCATGGGCAGGCTTGATGGGGAATTGTCTGTAGGGAATTTATTGAACACCATGGAGGAGACACTGGGATCTGTTGGGGTGCTCAGGCTCATTCTGGAGCTCTGGCTGTGCTCCTCAGCAATGCAATAGGTGCTGACTTCAGCAGGAGCAGCTTGGGCCAGAGTTTTCTCTTGGCAGCACTGGTGCATCATCTCTCTGATGCTTCTGGGTTCCTGAGAATTTGATGAGTCTGGGTTCCCGAGAGAGCACTGTGGAGCTTTGGTTTCACACAGTTCTCGTCCAGGGTGAGATGGGGCTGGTGGGAAATGCAGCCCATGAGCTCTGAAAATCATCTCCTGTAGCACTTTGCTGGCTCAGGGCTGCAGTGGGGGGGATCACTTAGTGGGGTGAGGAATTGGATTGGGGGTGATTTAGGAAGCCCAGCGTGAGCAGAGCCGTGCGCAGCGGGGCAGCCCCGTAATGGTCAGCCAGGCCTGGGCTGACAGCATTTGACCTTAACAGGGAGCCAGGGTGAGTGGCTGCTCCAGGGCTCCACAGCCTGTGTCTGAAATCCCTCCCTCCCTTTCTCCCTGCTGGCCAGCCCATCAAAAAAAAAAAAAACAAAACCCCCAGCAAATTGCAGACAACTGCTCCACTGGGTGCTGGGGTCCTGATGGGCTGCAGATCTCCCCCTGCTCTCTCCCTGCCTGTCAGTCACATCCAGCAGGATCTGGGCAGTCTCTGGTTGTCCTTGTCCTCCTGAACTCATTGCTGTTGCTATAGACCCAGTGGTGTGACCAGCCTCCTTGCAGCCCCTTGCCACCTGCAGCCTCCACACCTTTGTTATGGTGCCACCCATGAACCTTTCCTCCATGTCAGCCTCCTGCTGCTTGTGTCTAGTCTGGATTCCTGCTGCTGTCTGTGCCAGTGAGGAGCTGGCAGCCAGATCTTTTCCTCTGCTCCATCTGCCCTCCACAGCTCTGAGACCCCCAGGGCATGCATGACCTGTTGGGCAGAAGGTTCAGGGAGGTCCTGCTGTCCCACTTCTCCATGCATGATGCCCTGGCAGACGAGGAAGAAGAGCAGTCCCCCATAAGGAGGGGGTTTGGCCAGGATAAATACCAACCCCTTCCCAAAGCAGTGCCAGGGGCTGGGGGTGGCACACAGGGAAGGTGGGTGAGCAGAGCTGCTGTGACAGCTCCTCACTTCCCAGCTCCTGCCAGGTGCTGAGCAGGCAGGTGGAGCTGCCTCCCCTGTGCCATCTCATTTCCCATCCCCACCACCACTACACTGCCATCCGTGCTCCTGAAACCTTGTCAGCTCTCCAGGAATGGTCTTTCCGAGGGCCTGGGAAGCAAACAACTGGCCCCTGGCACTCCTGCCGAGGGAGCAGGCTGTGCTTGTGATGGCAGATATGTCCTTGTCATTGCTGCGGGGAGCTGAAATCAGCACTCTGACTAATTAGGAGGATTGGGGAAAAGCAGATGAGGGGATTAAAGAGAAATAAAATTGATGCTAGGAAATAGAAATGACAGTACCTGTCGGCTGGGACAAAGCAGGTGGGCTGAGGAGGAGGGTGATGTAGACAAGTGCTGGTGGGTTTCACTCCCAAAGCTTTTAGGGAAAGAAGGTGGTTTGGTGTAGAGAGCTGCAGCTGCAGGATGGTGCCTGTGCCATCACAAGCCTGGGTTTGCTGGGGCTGGGAGGTGTGGTACCCCCAGTGCATTTGCACAGGGAAGGGGCTGTGTGGGGTGACTCGCAGGGAGAGAGGCACAGTGGGCAAGAGGTGAGCAGAAACAAAAACATGGCTTGTGGGTGTTTGGTGCTTCAGCAAAGGAAGAGGGATGGGTAGGGGATATCTAGAAGGTTGTCACTCACCCTTCAACACACCACGGTGCTGTTTCTAACACAGAGGCCCTTTTTTCTTTGTTCTGTGGCTTTCCCCTTGGCTCACTGGTTTCTGATGCCCTTTTTTCAGTGAAATCTGTCAGCATGGTGCTATCCACTGGCTGCTCTGGACGGGAGGAGGTGGTGGACTTGGTAGGGAACAAGGAACAACAGCAGAAAGTGCTGTGGGGCACCTTTCCTCCAGCAGACTGCTGCCTGCAGCCTGGTCACCCTGGCACAGAGCCCTGGGCAGGGACCTTGCTACACGAGGTTTCTAAAGCACAGGGTGGAGGCAGCAACAGGAACGCCCAGAGTGGTGGTTTGAGGGCCAAAAGAGTTTCAATTTTAGAGTTGGCAGTTGCTCTCTTCCTCCCCAGGTGGATCGCTTGCCTCTGTGGTTTGGGGCTCTCCTCTGTCAGATGATGACAGTGGTATTTGCCTCCTCTGTGGGCAAACTGGGAGGGTTAATCAACATTTGGGTGGTGACCTGAGGATGGGGAAGTTGCGTGCAGCTGCACCGTGGACGTCTGGCCGGAACCAAACCCAGATTTTTATTTAAACACAATGACAATCCTTCAATGTTCTGCCTTGAAAATTTCCTTCATCTCTGCTTCTGTCTCTCACCGTTCCCTCTCTGTCTCCTGTGTTGTAGCCCTGCTCCTGGACATCATGATTGTGGCAGGTCTGCAGAAGCTGGCCAAGCGGAAGGGCCCGTACGACATCACCCCTGGCCTGTTGGACTACCTGACCATGGACACCTACGCCTTCCCCGCCGGGCACGCCAGCCGGGTGGCCATGCTCTCCAAGTTCTTCCTCAACCACCTGGTCCTGGCCATCCCTCTCCGCATCCTGCTGGTCCTCTGGGCCCTCTGTGTGGGCTTTTCCCGCGTCATGATCGGACGGCACCACATCACAGATGTCCTCTCTGGCTTTGTTTTTGGCTACTTGCAGTTCAGGCTGGTGGAGTTGATATGGATGTCTTCCAACACGTGTCAGATGTTGATATCCATCTGGTGAACGTGGAGGACTTGGAAACCAGAAGATACTTTGAGAGTCCCCCTCCCAGTATTTTCTACGTGTTGTTTGTTGGAAGCAGTTGTAACTTCCATGAATAGTGGTGTTTTTTAATGTCGCTTCCTCACCTTTAAAAAAAAAAGTTTCTTGTAATGGATTGGGTTTTAGCAATCAAGGGCCATACTTGTGTTTTGGCCATATTCTCAAGCTGTGTTTGGACAGCAGCCTAATTAAGCTTTACAGGTGAGAGAAATGAGCTCCATGTCTGCCTTCTTTAGGTGGTTCACATTGGCACCTTGATGTGTCCTCAGGATGGGCAGTGCCTGAGAGCTTCCTGAGAACACATTCGTTAACTTTTTAGAGGATAAAGGATTTTGGCCACAGTGCTTTTTTTCCTTTTTGTAAGCCCAGCAGCTGTACCTTGTGCAGAGTCAGGACACTGCTGGCACTTTACAGATAATAAATAATCATAAAAATCCTGCCCTGTTTGGTTCTTATCATGAGGGAAGGGAGAAAATGAGCCCAGTGTGGCTTTGAGATATACGTTCAGCATGGACCAGGTCCTGCAGTCTTGCTGCCCAAGGGGATGCAAACTTTTGCTTTGGGTGGAGTAGGCCTAGATGGGTGCCCAGGACACAGAAGTAAAATCTCTTCTGTGAGGGTGTGTGAGGGATTTTTGGTCTGGTAAGGGACACATGATGCCCTGATGTGGTACTATTTCTTCCCACTATTGACAAGTGGCCTCCTTGAAGCCTGGGGGATACTTATCCAGGTGATGGCCACGCTCAGTGTGCTGTCTCTGAAATGGATCCCCCCTCACAACTGCTGTAAGAAAATCCCATATTTTGAACAGAATGTGCCAGTTCTCTGTGGTTTATCCGTCTCTAGAAGACAGTTTGATGTTTGGCAGGTGATGGACACTATCAGACACAGCACATTCCCTGACTGGATGAATCCTGCAGAATGGAGGGATCCTGTCATCCCTGTCCTCCTGTGGATCCCAAGGGAGCAAAACACACCTGGCTTGCAAGGCCAGGGAGGGGTCAGCTGGGTCCTGTGCTGTCATCCCTCCCTGCACGTTGGGAAGCCACTTCCTACAGGGGCTGGTGAGAAGAAGACATTCAGCTAATGACTGTTGCAAGCTGCTGACATTTGTTGCTCTTTGATGATTAATATGAAAAGAAGCTAAACAGAAAATCTATCCCTGGCATGCGCCTCCAGCTGGGATGTCAGCGCAGAGCCCTGGGAGCTGCTGCCTCCCCGCGCTGCCGGCTCCGAGGCTGGAGCAGGAGCGTGGTGAGGGGGCCGTCCATGTCCTTCAAACAGGAGCCTCCCACGGAGCTCACAGATGAGCTGTCCCCTGGGAAGGGCTGTCACTGAGTGTGTTGAGGAAAGGGGAGAGCTCAGGGCTGTCCCTGGAGGCTGGTGCAGCAGCAGGCACAGCAACAGGGGTGGTGGCTGCTGTCCTGCTTCCCTCCTGCTGCTGTGTGAGGGAGCAGGGATGTGCTGCCCTCCCATCAGGGCTTTTCTTTGCCAACCTCCTTCTCCTGCAAAGATTTCTGTGAAGAAGTGAGCTGTGGTGCTTTTTCTTCCTTCCAGGCACTATTACATGGCAGAGTTTATCCTCACCCCTGGCAAGGATGGCAGCACGTTCCAAGCTCTGATGGTGGGTTGATGCCTCAACGTGTATCTGGGGGTGACAGGTTCCTGAAAGGGCAGGGAGCAGGGGATGCCTTTTCCCCCATGGCTTTGTGGGAAACTCTCACTTTGTGGCTCCAGAATTTACCAAACCTTTGCAAATAGACTGGATGATTCTACAGTCATGTCACCAGATCCAGGTTTCCTTGCACTTGTGTTGTCTTCTCCTGGTATATGCAGGGTGGCAGAATGGCTTTGTAGGAGTTGCTGCTGATCTTTGCTGGTGTAATCAGGAGAGCATGGCCTGGAGAAGCTGCCACGGTGGGTTAGATCAGCTGAGCTGGTCTCATCCCAGCACATGGTTGCAAAGCAAGGCAGGAGAGCAGGGGGAGGTGAGCTGGGGTGATTCATGGGTGTAAGTTGGGATTCCCCACGGGGCTTTCTCCCACATAGATTTTCTCCAGGGAATCTTCCCCTTCAGCCCCCCTGCAGCCTGTGCCCCTTCTCTCTCACAGTACTTCAGTGCCCAGAGCAACTGAAGGGAAGGTTTTGGGAGACCCCCCACAAGCTGAGTGTGGCTTTGGGCACAGAGGCACCAGGAGAGGCCTGGCAGAGCCTTGCCTCAGCCATGGTTGCCCTCCCAGCAAGCCAAGACATTCCTGATCCCTCTCTCCCTGCCTGCCACGCTGAAGGTACTGCTCAGAAACAACCAGCATTGCTGTGGAGAAAAGCAGCTTCTGTCTCTATAGCAACAGCAAGGGATGGTGGGTGCTGTGTCCCCTGTCCCTGTGAGCTGGAGCAGGACACTGGGGCTGCTCTGTGCAGATGCTCACCATGGCAATGTGGGGGGACCAAAGGTTCGAGCTCCTTCAGGATTGTCCACGAGTGTGAGTGTTTTGCCTGAACCTTCAGACTCCCAAATTCAGCCACACGGGGCTCAGCCTGTGAGGCTCAGGAGGAGGAGTGGTCCTTCCAAGCCAAGACTTGTCCAACCAGAAGGAATGAAGAAGTCCTGACCATGGCATCTTCTGCCTTTCAGTTCGTCTAACTCATTAATTAAGAAAATGGCCAGGAGGAGGCAAGTACAGTGTGTGGGCAGGGGACTGCTGCCATCAGCACTCCATGGTGCCACTGGGAGAGTCCCAGGCTGCTTTAATGATGATTTCGTGTGTGATCCTGCAGGGGACAGTGAAAGGCCCCTCCTCCCCTCCCCCTAATGCTGATGATGCTCAGCAGCAAAAAGAGATTTTAATTTATTACATAAAAAAAAACAAAACGGGTGCCAGGGCCAGGGCAAGTAGCAAATCTGGATTATATCTTTGGGCCTATGTGGCAATCACACCTGGGGTGTTTAGTTCTTCTCTCCTCAGCCTAAGCTGGTGTTTTATTCCTGACAAGCTGTTTGTGGCTGAGGCTGTGCTGAAATGAAGGCAGGACAAATCCTTTCCCTCATCAGGGCTGTGCTGCCCTCCCTGCCATGGTGGGGTCCTTTGTCCCCCAGGAAGGGGTGGCTCATTGTCTGTGTCCTTCCCAGGATGGGGCAGCTGAAGGGGAGGGAGGTGTGGGAGATGACTGGAGGGTGGGTTGGCAGATTTTGGGATTGAGGGGTGAATTAGAAAGGCTGTTACTCAAGGTGTCCCTGCAGTAGCACAGGTGTGGCTCTAGTTCACCCCAGGCTGGGTTTTCTTGGGCAAACACTCCTTTTATTCAGTCAGGATGTTTCTGAGGGGACTGAAGGGTCCCATGGGTTTATCTGGCTCCCAGGAGCTCAGTGCAGCAGCCCCAGCTCCCATCACAGCCCTGACACTGCTCCCTGCAGCACCAAGCCACACAGGATGTCCCTGGCAGCCACAAACTCACTTCTGGAGCATTAAGATTTCATTCCAATTAGGGGGAATCACCTGCATGGTTTTAAGTTAAGATTTTTTTTTATTAAAGTGATAATTAACCATGTAATTTCCAGGCTAAAAGTTTAATATATTGTGCAAAGCCTGAGGAAATGGGATGGTGTCTCCTCTTCACACGCGTATATTCCAGAGGGTGCTGCACACAAAAGATACGTGAACACAGATGATGCCTTTTCCATGGTTTTGGTCACCTGAACTAGACATGTAACAACCTGGCTAGTGCCAAACCTGCAAGTGCCCAATTTAGGGGTGATGCTGGGACTCTGCCCCCAGACAGGCAGGGGTGGGGTTGTTTCATTCCGTGCCTTGCCAG
The DNA here is from genome assembly GCA_013400955.1 of Drymodes brunneopygia. Classification (NCBI taxonomy): domain Eukaryota; kingdom Metazoa; phylum Chordata; class Aves; order Passeriformes; family Petroicidae; genus Drymodes; species Drymodes brunneopygia. The sequence continues at coordinate 57,403 of VZTZ01040850.1, read as the reverse complement.
GACTCAGAGCAGCAAAGATCTCTGTGCTCGTTCGTTCCCCAGGACGCAGGAGTCAAAGCGGATTAAAGGTCCCTCGGCTGATCACATTTATTTCATTATTTGAGTGAAATCCCTTGTAAATACTGCCTCCCTCCCTTTTCTTTTTATAAAAATAGAAAGCACGAAAGAATTGGAGATTTAGGAAAAGTTAATCACAGGAGTCGCTTGAAATCCATTAACCTCACACAGCCTGAGCGAGGCTGATCCGTGCCCAAACCCTGCTGCAGTGGGGAGATGCTGAATGGCCTGGGGTGGGGTGGGGGTGGATGCCCAACCCTGCCAAAGAAAAGCTTTCCCTGGAAAATACCTGGTTCTTAGCAGGCTGGGTGGTATTACAGCCTTTGTTCACCGTCTGGCCATGATGAAATGCTAATTGCAGTGTTGGAACAAATTGGCTCAAGCTCCCAGGAGGCTCCAGAGCTCTGGGTGAGCGGGGTCACGTGTGGGAGCCCTGCAGCAGATGCTGTTGTCCAGCCTGTGGGCTCAGGGCCATTGGAAATGCCAGTGCTCTTCACTTTACCGTGTGGTTCCTCTAAGCCTCTCTGGAAGATGGGACCTGGGCTTAGCACAGGGATCTCTCATAGTTTTTCTCACAAATTTCAAACAGGTGGAGTTGGTTCCCACTCCCCAGAAACTGCCCTGAGCCCCCATCCCTCCAATATCCCGATGCCCTTGGGACTCTGTGTGACTTCCTCTCTTCTCCCAGGACCAGCAGTTTTGTGCAAGACCATCAGTGCTGGTAAGCCAGACCTGCAGAAATTAATTAAATGAAAAGCAATCGGAACAGAAGCTGAGAACTGAAATGATGGATGTTCATGAAACACTTGCCCAGAGCCCAAAGTGCTCTGGGCACTTGGTGATGTTTGCTTCCAGCCAAGGAGCTGTGCAGTAGTTAAACACACTCAATGCAGTGGTGATTAAAGAATCAGCCTCTGGTATCTGAGTGTGGGTCCAGAGCTGGTGCCCTCTCTCCACTGGGATTTGCACCTTGGAGCTGCCAGCACTGGTTTGTCATGGATTGCTTCTCCTGGCTGTGAGGGGCTTTATTTGCCTTAAATCCTAAACCTTGAGTTGTGTATTAATAGCATGGTAATGCATCGCTTTGTGTCCAGCACAAGCCAGGGTTTATATAAAACACGGATTAAAGGGAATCAGCAAAAGACAGGAGCATGTGGAGGGATGCCATGAGGATGCCTTGGAAAGGGAGGCAGGAGGGAGGTGGCAGGTCCAGAGGGTAGAGAAGGTGGCTGAGTGGGTTCAGAGCATTTCCTGGCAGGATTTGCTCCAGTAATTGTTCTGCAGCCCCCAATTCAGGCAATTTCCTGAACCAGCTCTCTGTGATCAGGGGTCTTTTGTCCCTGGGCGATAACAAGAAGACAGAAAGTGGGTCTGGAAATTTGAGTGAAAATGGCTGCTTTTTGCCTTTCTTTTTTTTTTTTTTTTCCTTTTTCCTAGCTGATATGCATCGTTTCTGCAACTGCAAAAAAGCAAACGTAGTACAGGCAGGAAGATGAATGAACAAGCAGTCATCCAAAGGATAGGCACATCTTTCACTAGGGGTAAATGAACCTCCATTCCCAACATGGCTCGTTTCTCTCCCATCACAAAAAGCAAGGTGATACTTGGGTTAAGAAAGGCTGAGAATTTTCAGAAACTCCTTCCCACTCTTGCTCCTTGGTGATCAGGGAGATCAGTGCTGGTTTCCAGGGACCCCATGCACAACCCAGAACAGCAGTTCCTCAGTTTTGGGCAGAAAAGCTCCCTCTTGCAGACTCCTCAGCCCAGAAACATTCAAGATGTGCTGAAGGGACAGCAGGGACGCTGATCCAAACCCCTCCTGCTGCTGTTCCTCAGAGCAGGGGCAGGGCAGGAGAGAGGGAAAGCAACAGGTTTTTGGGCACCTGCCTCTGATGTGACCTTCCCAGGGAGAGCATGACCTCGGCAGCTCTGCCCTCCCCGACGGGAAGATGCCTCCCACCCCGGGAGGAAGGCACAGCTGGACTCCAACCATCAATCACGTTCCGCCGGGAAGGGCTTGTATGGCTTGTGGGATTCCTGGTGGGGTGACTTTTTTTCAAAGCCTCCTGCAATAACAGCAACTGTTGCTCAGCTTCCTTTCTAGATAACCTTTTTCCTGCTGCCCAACATGCTTATCTGCTGCAGGCAGGCTGGCAAGATGAACCGGAAAGCTGATACCTTATCTCTCCCTCTCAAGAAGCCTGTTTAAGTGCTGGAATGTGTTGAGATGGTTAATGATTGTTAAAATCCAAGTGAGGTACATGGACCTTAGGACAGGTCCTGCTGGGAGGGACCACTTAGTCAAAAAGGAGACTTGAGGGGCTACAGCCTTTCCAAGCTCTTCTATCTTTTATCTACCAAAAGATGCATCAGCTAAAATGGAAAGTATTTGTGTAAAACTAAAAGGTATAGACTGGGTTTCTGGTTAATCTGGGGGTTACCACTGTGGGCTGCTCCCAGCTCAGTGTCCCTTGGATATGGTTTTATCTGTGTCTCAGTTTACTCACCACAGGAAATGCACTGCTGTGGGTCTGCCCTGCGAGGGATGCAGTGTGGGATTCCTCTCTCACCCTTTAATCTGACTGCTGTGGGAAGCAGTAAGATGCTCACACATTCATAAAGGTAAATAGGATTGGAGAGCTATTGGGCTAATTGAAATGAACGGGGCTCAGCGGCTCAGACAGCCTGATACAATGAAATGAGACCTCTCCAGGGACACGGGAGTCAAGCACAGCTTCAGCACTTTACTTATTTCAGCCACTGCAAGTGGCAGCTACAGCAACAGCAGTTGCAGGCGCCAGGGTTTGAGCACTGTGACAGGAGAGGGGCCAGGGAACACCGACGTGGCCAGGGTGATGTCTGTAACAGCTGCTGGGGACGGGTGAGACAGGCTTATTTTGACCTGGGTGAAAAAATAGCTGTTGGAGATGTTGCCAGCCTGAAACACTCTGCCAGCAAACGCTGGGGTGATCTCCTTCCTGATAGGCAACTGTGTCTCAGCACCCCCAGGGGGGTAGGATGGGGAAAGGGGAGCAGGGCCAGGCAAACCCTCACACCAGCGGGTTGTGTGGCCCTGAGGAGCTCTGGGAGTGCCCAGATCCCAGCACACAGAGCAGCGAGCAATGGGAGCTCGTGTGCGTGCCAGGGGTCCCTAAACCCCTGCTCTGACAGCACCCCTGAGGGCCAGGCTCAGACCTGGGCATGGTTCTTTGCCACTCCATCTGCTCTTGGACTGTGTTTCTGAGGCAAACTGTTCAGCTGCAATGCACGCTGCTTCCATGGGCTGCTGCATCTGAAAGTTAATCTGTTCCACATCACCGACTACTTTTCCATAGCGATGCATAAGGAATCACCCCAGAGCAGATCTCAGCTTGTCTCAGCCAAGAGCTTCAACAGAAACACAGGTGATCCTGTGGCAGCCAGGCTGGGGCAATGTATTTTCTAGGAGGTCTGATTGCACCCCAAACTTGCTAGAGCTGCCCTATCCCCTGAGGCTTTTCATCCCCTGCAAAACTCTTGAAATTAGACACTGCAATGTGCATGTCTGCAAGATCCTCCAAATTCTCTTTGCATCTTACGAGGTCCTTGGCTTCATCTTGTTGGGTAGGAGCAGGATGCCAGCCTCAGTCACGGTCTTTTTGGGGATTGCAGAGAGGACCCTGTGGGGAAGCAGGACAGGAGGCCTGTGGTACTCATTTTTCTCTCCATTATATGATTTGATTACACTGATGAAGAACGGGGCTGTTACGGCTGCTGTGCCCTGACACAGCTGATCAATCCTGTGTATCTCTGTCCCTGCCCTCCTTTAATTCCTTTAGGACAGCTCTTGTATTTTTGGGATCATTGCAGCTCCAGTCCTCCTGCTGGGTGCAGGGACTGTCAGGATGGGGCCGAGCTGCCCTGCAGATAGAACGAGGCCGGCTTAGCAGTTGTCCCTGTCAATGTAAAAAGTAGGAATGAGGGAGATCCATCTGAGCTGCTCGGCGCCTGTCTTGTGATCCTGAAACCCAAGAGCCCCCCCTGACTCAGCAGGTTATTAATAACCCCCTGGCTGTGCTCCCACCGCAGCGCCTGCCAGCCCTGGCACCGCCTGGCTCTCCTCCGTGGTGAAGTGAGATGCACATCCCAGGCAAGGGCAGGAGCTCCTTCCTGCCAGCCCCCGCACCCCATGCCCGCCCACAGGGCTGGGCAGGAATGGTGTGAGGCTCATGGAGAGGTCTGGAGAGACCCAAGGCTTCTGCACCTCCTGCAGCGCAGGAGAGGCTCCTGCTGAAGTCAGCCTCGTTGCATCCTTGTCCCACATCCTCTGGATTTTATATCTAAAATCAGTCCTGGTCCAGGCTTCAGGACAGGGGAGTTTGGCCTCCTGGAGTGTGGCATCAGCAGAGCCACCTAGCCCCTGCCCAGGCTGAGACACACTGCGTGTCCCCAGGCTGCTGCAAACCCCGGTGGCACTTGGCCCTTCTGTTTGGACAGGATGGGGTCTGCCAGCCACTGAGTTTCCAAGTGTCTCTGCTGAACCTTTTCTGCGGTCATGGCCTTTGTCTATGCTCCTCTTCCCAGGCAAAGCAGATGAGCCACAGGTCCCTTGGAGACGAGCTGGGGGAAAAAGAACGGCACATTCAACGAAACTGTGGTGATGATGCAGTCTGCCTTTGGTCTATTCCAAAGGGAGCCTCCTGGGGATCCCTCAGCACTGGTGGTCCCTGCCAGCCGTGGTGAGCACAGACCGGAGCTGCCCAGGTTTCCTCCTGCTGGGAGGTCTCAGCATCCCCACCACCTCATTACACAAACAACCCCGGCCCCAGAGGCTCAGCAAAGCTTCGGGTGAGAGGGAGAGCCCGGCTGTGTTCACCAGCGCTGCTGCTCGCTAGCCAGGTTCATTAGCACTCCCTGGGCAGGTTCTAAACAGCCAAGTGCCGGTGCCCACAGCACCGAGAAAAACTCACTCCCACGTGGCAAAGCATCTACTCGACACCTCAGCCGCCTCTTTGTGCACCAGCGGTGCGTGTGAGCCCAGCGTACCGCGGGGACCCTGGGCTGTCCCCCCGACACAGGGGGTGGCGATGCGGGGACAGGGCTGGCCGCTGCCGGGGGCCACTCTCCGAGCCCTCCGGCCACCAGGGCACGCATCGGCCGGGACTGGGGACATCGGGGAGAGCAGGGCTCGCCCGCCGGCGGCTCCAGGCTGAGTTTGTCGCTCCATCTAGTGGGGACACGGCGGGATGTCGTCGCCGCCCCGGATCGCGGCCTCGGGAGGGCAGCCCCGAGCAGCCCCCGGGACAGCGATGTCCCGGGCCCTGCGACACCCCCGTGTCCCGGGAGCTGCGCCTTGTGGCCGCACCACAAGCCAAAGCTACACCCCGAGCCATGTTTCCATTCCCGCAGGGAGCGGGGACGCAGGGACAGAGGGGCAGGAAGTGGACGGAGCTTTTGGGGCAGATGCTGTGTTTTCCCTGATAGCACCCACCGAAATATTTATGAATTGTGTTAATAATTAAAGAAGAAGCTGAACTCAAAAGGGACCACGTGTGACCTCCTGAGACGGAAGGGACAAATCTAGTAATGAGAAAAAAACACTCACTAAAGAGTTATTTCATGAATTCCCTGAGAAAAAGGAAATGCTGCAGCTCCAGAGGTGTTCCAAACAGCGGCCTTGGCTTCGGGGCTCTGGAAGTGCATCCTGCAGCCTGTTAATTGCAGTTCCCATTTCTGTCTCTGCACGTGTGCAGGATCCACACGCTGCCTGGGCTGTGATCATCCCCTCACTGATCAGAGCCACGCTCGGCAGGGACAGTGAGAGCTGGCTTGTTTACAGCAGGGGCTGAAGCTCTACCAAAATCCACCCATTCTCATCAGCTTCAGTGCATTCAGAAGCAGCTGGTGGTTCTCTTTGTCAGGGTGAAGCAAGATATTTTTGAACTGTGAAACAGCAGCTGTCTCATCATGCACAAGGGGGAGGAATCGGATTGTTGTGATGGAAGGTTGGAGCCATGAACCCAAATGTGTCCTTGAACTCACATCCTGACCACAACTATAGTCATTATGAGGGTTTCAAGGTAGGAAACATAATTATTTTTTTAGTTTAAATCTGGACTGATCTTCAGATTTAGAGTGGAAGAAGTTTGATATATTTATAGTATGAATTGTCATAAGAGTCAGGTTGATCTAACACAGGAATGTTTTGCTTTCCTCAGAAATATTCCTTGTGTTTTGAGATACACCTTGTGGGACCCTATGTTAAATAACTGGATCCCCTTATTTGTCTTGCATTTTTTTCCCAGCCTCTTTGAATTAGGGGGCTTTGATGGAGCAAACAGAGGTGCTAACTGAAAAAAACAGGTGCTTCTCCAAGTGTTTTTCTGTGTGTTTTGGAAGTGAGTGTTGTATTGAAAAAAACACCCCAGTCTTTGCCTGATAAAATTTTAGTACTTGCACCTCCATCTCCTTGTTTTCTCCTCCTTTCTGAATGTGCTGAAAACTCAGCATGTCACCAACAATCTTTGGAGTCTTTTGAAGAACACAAGCTGCCACATTGTAAGAAAGGTGTGTGATGTTTCTTGATTTTTTTTTTTCCTTGAACCTCTTGCTATTTAAGCAACCAAGGTTGGGTGAGGGCTTCCAAGTGGATGTAGCAAAAAAGGCTGGGCTTTAAAAGCTGCCTAAAGCACAGCCTTGCTGGCTTCTGAACAGCACAGCCAAAGGAAAAATCAGCAAGCCAGGATGAGCAGAAGCAGTAGACTTGTTTTGCAGTTATGCTCAAGGAAAAACTGAAGTCATGGTCGATGAAGTGCCTCCAAAATACTTGCACTATCAGGCAACTGGTATTTGGTTTTTGTTGCAAGCAAAGCTCAGTGCTCAGGCCAGCTGAAAGCAATTCACTTCTCATTGGAAGAATAGTTTCTTCCTTTTAATCAGCTCTGTTTTAAATTATTTCCATTTTTAGTGCCATAAATAGTCATTTTGGTTTGTCCTTCAGGCAGCCAGCGTTCTCTCATGAAGAATGGAGTGGGTCTGCAGCCTTTAAAAAGACAAACAATAGCCTGGCAAACAAATACTTCCATGGCATCTTGTTTTCATACAGAGCCTGCAGCTCCCATGAGCTGCAAAGGAATAAAAATCAACAGCCTCTACCTGATCCAGCAGCTAGAAGAAGCAGTAACTAACACAATTATTACAATTAACCCAGTTTGGAGTAAAGGCCAAGATTCCTGGGTTTTCATACTCTTTTCCCATTCCCAGTATTTCATACTCTATTTCATCTTAGGTGAGAGACTCCAGCTTCCTCTCTCATCAGAATACCTCTTTATACTTCTTAAAAAGCATCTCTATTGATATTAGATCTTAAATAAGAGGGGGAAAAAAACCATTTCTATTTCAGACCCAATGTCCCTTTGTTCTGCTTGAGGTCTGGCTTTCAAAACATTTCCTTATATTTGGATAACACAGCCTCATACGTGGGATTACAGAGAGCTGCCAGAGCTCCTCATGTCTTCTCTCCCACCTCTCAAATATGACAGCTCAACTCTATTGATGTTCTTGCTGACTGGGTTTTGGGTCCTAAGGCCCTGCTCACTTAGTTGCAGGCTTGAATTTCCCTGTAGCTGTCTCAGATGAGCTAATGAAGTCAGTGAAGGCATGAGGCATTCTTGATTTAGACACAACTGAATTTGAAATGATTTTCATGCTTCAGGGCATAAAAAGCTCCTACCTCATGGAATTACAAAGCACATTCTCCCTTGGACAGGTTATTCCAGAGCTGACCATTGTGTGTTTCTCCTGCAGCAGCTGATGTTGGCTGCTGTCTGAGACAGATGGAAAACTGGAAGGGCTGTGACCTGACCCACTGAGGTAAATGTGTACTTTGTGCTGCCAAATGGCCTCTGGATGGAGAACAGAAAAAGATCACTTTGCTTTTTCCAAGTGTGTTGCAGAGTTTTGTGAATGACTGCGAGGGCAGTAAGGCCTGTCCTGTGCTCCTGGCTGCCATTTACAGCTGAACAAAGTGATAGCAAAATGGCACAGGAGCTTTCCACCTGTAAATCACCCTACTTGGGGCAAGGCAGGGGCAGGGATTGATGGATTCAGAGCAAATTTGTGTAGAAGCTGTAGAATATAACAGAAATTCTATTATTTCTAGGAGGCCTTATACCAGAAGACATTTCTGTAGATGTATATCCTATACTAGGGCTGCAAGTCCTCCGTAATGGGTATTTTGTATTTGGCAGATTTCTCACTAGTGGAAGGATGAAGCACACAGCAGGATTTCTCCTCTCACTTGTAATTAGTCCTGCAAGGAGGAGGCAGAACACTCCTGAGTGACTCTCTTGTCCAGGGGACAATTTGGTAAGGTCCCTGGAACAGGTGAAAAATCCAAGTGGGCGAGCTGTTTTTCCAGAACAGATCCTGCATAGAGCTATGCACTGAATTTCATCCAGATGAAACCTGTTCTTCAGTCTCTGCCCAAACCTCCTCTCATTGTTGACACTCCTCCCTCACAGTCTGCTGTGGGTCTAATCCTACCAGCTCTCCCTTTACACCAGGTTTGGTTTATACACAGGCTGGTGAGAGGAGGTACAGGTTTTTTGAAGAGCACCTGAAGAAATTCCTCACCTTATGCCAAGGTCTCATCCATGGGTGTCCTCATGGACCACATGTAGTTGACCAAGATGTAGAGAAGCCACACTCTCCCCTGTGCTTGTAAAGTGTCCTCTGACTATCCAGATTGTGCCCAGCTTTGAACAGTGAGGGGGTGGAAAATCCAGTCCTAATGCAGTCCCGAGCCAGACTTGCAGAATTCCAGAGCTGGCCCTGGCACACTGCTGGGCACAGGTGGAAAAGCCAGGAGCTCGTGGTACACACCTGGTAATGAATGTACAGTTGTCTTTCATTTGTTTACTTTGGCCTTTTGATCACCACAACAGTTTGCATTAATTTTTTCTTTAATTGGCGCATCTATTCCCTTGGCCTTGGTTTGTTGCTTTGGAGATGCACAGGAGACCTTCAGAGAACTGCTTATTACAGCAGCAGGTGTGGATAGTGCTGACCTGGACAAAGCTGTGAGTCACCTGCTGACGGTGGGGATTGTAGGTGTCTGCATGAGTCACTGAAAATGAGGGGATCCCACATTCCTCATCTCCCAAAGGGAAAGTTAAAGCCTTTGGGTGGCTTCTTGTGACTGTGCAGCTGTAGCTGCTCCTGTGGAGGACAATGAGGTTTGTATGGGCAGGAAGCAGCTTGGAGGAGCGATTTGTATGTGTGTGTACTTGTCTACCAATGGAGAAAGAAAGAATTAAGTGGACCAGACAAATGCCTCAGCTGCCAGCAGGTTGGTGAGAGCAAGGGTTTGGGAATATTGGGAAGGAGGGTGGGCTCTTGTAAGGAGAGAAGTGGAGGGCATTGGCCTCCTGTTTCTGAACTTCTAGAAAGATGAGATGAGACACCAAAGGGGCAGGAGTGGTATAATACTTTGATATGCAGAAAAGGACATCTGACAACCAGATGATGGCTTTCAGCAGCGCTGGTGCATCTTTTGGTAGCTCAGTGCCTGGCAACTTCAATAGCAGTAGGAACATCCCATATGGTCCAGAAAGCTGTTCATGCATTTCTTCCCTCTGCTTTGCTCTTGATGGCTGCTTGAGATCAGACACATCTCTCATGAGCAGCGATCTGGGTGCCTGGCCTTACGCTGTTCCTGTAATGTGGAGAGAGGAGGGAGCTGTTCCTTCCGAGGAATTGCCTGCACAGAGAAATGTGCTGCAAAATTCCTCTAAAACCACCTTCCCTTCATGGGCAAGGGCATGTGGGTGACAGCATATGGCTGGTGACCCACAGAGTACATTTGCATGAGACCAGCAATTGCCCAGGTGCTTGTCCCATACATAAAAATAAGTAAATAAATAAATATGTGTGTGTGCACCATTTTTCTTAACTCCTGGACAGTCCCTAAGAAATAAATGCATGTGTGTACCTGCAGTCTGGCCTTCTGTCACCAAATGTCACCCTGATGGACACCTGTGTGTGTTACAGGACAGGGAAGGAGAGTTAAAGAGAGCCTGCTCTGTCCTTGGGTGCAAGGAGACCACATCTCCAATGCTATAAAAGATCGACTGGGCAAAGGAACTGCAATTTGCAGTAACTTTTACAGCTCTATCTTCAATGCCAATTTCTTGCCAGTGCTGCTGCTTGGGTTGTGTTGACCTGAAGCTCTTTTTTCTGAAGCAGGGGCTGTGTTTGCCGGTGAGACTGTGGGTATTTTATGGCTCTGTAGAGTGTTTTGGGAGAGGAGCGACTGCCTTGCTCTACTGCATTCATTTCCATCATCCTTAATGACAGAACAAATTAAAAGATATTTCTGGACTGATGTCTTTCCAAGGGGCAGCTTCTCCAGGTTGCCTTTGAACCTGCTGCCCGTGAAACCATGGGGAACAGCAGGCAGCCTTCAGTGCTGTTTTCTGGTCCCTCTCAGGCTGGACAGGAATCCTCATGGGCCTGTCATCACCCCATGTCCCTGGCATTGCCCTAAGGCTCTGGGGTCATAAAAATGTGAGGGAAAAGCTTCTGGTACCCCCTTGGAGACATTGTCCCTGGCACAGGGGGTTCAAGCTGAGGTGGCTGTAGCAATGAACCCTGCAGTGATGACCCTTGCCTCATAAAAGAGATGCTCCAGTCCCTCAGTCATCGTTGTTACCCTCCCCCAGACCCACTCCAGCAGCTCTGTGTCCCTCTGAGGGGAGCTCACAGAATCACAGATTAATTGCGGTTGGAAGGGACCTCTGGAGATCAAGGCAGGGTCACCTGGAGCAGGTGACACAGGAACACGCCCAGGTGGGTTTGGAATGTCTCCAGAGAGGGAGACTCCATGCCCTCCCTGGGCTCTGTTCCAGAGCTCTGCCACCCTCAACCTAAAGAAGTTCTTCCTCATGTTGAGGGGACGCTTTTTGGGTTTTAGTTTATGGCCATTGTTCCTTATCCTGTCACCGGGCATCACTGGCACCAGCCTGGGACATGCTGTGGAGATATTTACACGGATTGATGAGATCCCCTCTCTGCCTTCCCTTCTCCAGACTAACCCAGCTCAGCTCCCGCAGTGTCTCCTTACGGGACAGATGCTGCAGCCCCAAATGCTCTCGGTACCTTCGCAGGACCCCAAATCCTCTCGGTACCTCCGCAGGCCCGTCTCCGGCAGCTCCTTGTCCCCCTGAGGGAGCTCCCCCTCAGCACCGCCCCCGCGCTGCCGGCGGGGCCCTGCAGGGGGCGCTGCGCGGCGGGGCCGGGCCGGCACGGGAGGAGGAGGGGG
>VZTZ01040850.1:0-45896 GCA_013400955.1 Drymodes brunneopygia | reverse complement strand
TTCGGTTGGTTTGGAAAGATGTTTTGGGTTGGTTTTTTTTTGTTGGGTTTTTTTTTTGTCTGGTTGGTTTTTTTTGGTTTTGTTCAAGAAGGAGCTTCTCTGTGTGGGAGCAGCTGTGCTGCAAGCTGGGGAAACCCTAATGCGGGTCCTGGGACACGTGCTGAGCATCTTCTCCGGGGAGTGGTTTTAGTCGTGTTGGTTGTGAATTTGGAGGATTTTTCTGTTAAAAAACCCCCCCTGATCTCCAAAGTCAAAGCTGCCGTAAGGGGTTTGAATGAGCTGGGAATTGTGGGGTTTGTTAGGAAAGTTGTATTGTTTGGTTTCTGTCTTCTGGGTGTGCAAAGGGTGAGCTACGTATTGAATATCTACTTATCAGATGTTTGTGTATTGTTGTTACTGGTGTTTGGGGTGATAAGGTACGATAAACATAAACGGTTAGGGATTTAGTAGTTTTGTTTCCTTCTAGGAACCAGGTATAAAGTGTAAGCACATTGCAGTGTCTGCATCATCTCCTGGGGGGGAAGGCATCCCACCCCTTCAAGCACTGAATCCAGGTTTACAGTGGAAGTTTTGGGTTTGTTAAGCCTTGTCTTACAGATTCACTTGGGACCTCCACTGCAGTGGGTTCTTCCATGATGGATAAATAGCTGGTCCCTGTTTTGGAGGGCCCAAGTTCGGAGAATCAGCTCCTGATGAGTAGGTTTCTCAGATATAAACTGGCCAGGACATTACTTTTGTACCTGCCTTTTCCATGTTCAGTGGTCACTGGGATAGTGAAACCCCAGTGTTCCAGAAACCAGTGCTCTGAACTGGAGACTGGGGAGTAAAGTCGCCTGGAAGAGGTAGGGAGGCTAAGGCCATCGTCTGAAAGTGGAATTTAAAGAGAGGATGGAAAGCGATGTTTTCAGGCTGATTTCTGACTGAAAATACGAAACAGTTACATGCATTTTTCACTCCAGATGAAGCATTGTAAATGTGCCTGGGTTTTATCAGGAGCTCTTCTGTGGTCCCTGAGATCTTTGTGGGCCCATCATGGATTATGCTGCTTCTTTGGGTCCCTGGCTTAAGAAATTCTTTTTAGTTAGAGGAATATTTTGGGGTTACAATAAAAAACACCTCTCCCATAATGTTTTTCTTGTTGAAATTTAAAAGTTCACATTACAAATCATATTCAGAAAAATTGCAGATACTGTTTGGAGTTGCTGCTTTGTTGTTTCTGCAAGCCAGTATGAGTGCATCTGCTGTTAGCAGTATTTTGATTTCGTGCTTAATTTGTTGAGTGCCTTGAGTATGAGTTGATTCCTTTTTCTTGTTCATTAGTCTGGTCTGTTTTTCTGCATGGTTGAGTAAACTAGGTATCACACATTTGAGGATGCTTTCAGCAGTCTTCACTGTTAAGAAAACAATTTTTTACATTATTTGACAGATACCTTTCTTTTAAAAAAAGGGGAAATTAAACTACGTGTTTGGTATGGGTTTTCAAATTTGTCATTATATAGTGCCTTGGTGCCTTGTTTTTTCTAAATTTGGAGAATTTTTCTTTGGTCTTACAGTGCATTTTTTGGATGCACTCTGAGCTTTTTTTTCTTTTTTCTGTGTGTTCATGAGAGCTTAAAAGGGCAGCTCAGCCAGCTGGCTGAAACTGGAAAAGTGAGTAAATAGTCCATAAAGATGCTGGAAGGGACTTGCAGGGTTTCAAAGTATTTTTGTTTCAATAAGTGAGTAATATTCCTAAATATTTTGTATTAAAATTATTTCACTTTAGAATGCCATCTTATTAAAACCTTTTAATAAAGCTTTGTGTAAAGCCTGACTTCAAAGGCTGATTTATTTGAACAACCTCCTAAAGGTCTTGGTGGCATTACCAGCAGTGTTTGTGGTACCTGAGTGATGGTACAAGATAGACAACCCTCAGTGCCCGTGTGTGGCCTCCTCGTCCTGCTGGGGTCACACCTGAGGTGTGACTGAGGAAAACAAGGACCCTGAGCTGTGCAGTGCAGCCTGTGAGATGATCCATTACAGAATTACCTGCCTGTTCAGGAGTGCTGCTTGCTCAAGGCCTTCATTGTACTCACCTGAGTAATTGAAAACATTTAAGGGCGAGCCGGGCTAGGTTTAAGTGCTGCTGAAAATAATAGTAAACTGTTTGTATTATTTTTTTTCTTTCTTTTATGGTGGTAGTCTACAAAGAGATTTTGCTCTAGTGGCATTTCCACTTAAAATTGTGTATTTTCATGTTGAAGAAATAGAAGCAGTATGAGCAGGAGAAACTTAGTGATACAGGATAGTAACTTCAGGAGAGGGAGAGGGTTTATTCCAAGGGCTAGACCTCTCTGGTTCCCTCTTTCTTTTTACTACATTCTTTTATTCTGCAACTTGGCACTGAGCTGTTGTCTCAGTATCAGACCTTGCTCTTAAGCTGATCTTGCCTTGTAAGTGGGTTTTGTTTTTCATGTCTCACTGACTCATTCTCCTAATAGGTCGATAATTTCACAGCTCCTTATCACTAATTTCTCATTTGGAGCAGAAGAAATACAGCGGTGGTTCTGTCAGGTATCAGACAATGAGGTGAGAGCACAGAGAACAGGTGAAGGCTGGGGAGCTGCAGCTCTCCATCACAGAGCAGCCTTTTCTAACTTCTGAAATTAAGTGACTGTTACCAAAGGGAAGGCACCCTCTGAGGGTAGATTTTGCACACATCTGGGTTGGTTAGAGAGTTTTTCCTTCCCCCACAGGAATAAAATGGGGCTAAAGCAGGACATTGCCATTATATTCAGCCTCACTGAAACACAGCTTGGGCTCATGTTCTGTTACTAACTTGTACTAGAATTCAGGATGTTCCCTGCATGTACTTCTTGTGCAAAAGCAGCAGAGCAGTTGGAGCTTATGAGCTGTTTATTTCAGAGCAAAGCTGTTCAGATACATATAGCTGTAAATCCTGATCTGTTTTTTTATCTGGGAGCATTTGGACAATAACTGAAGTGGACTGGAGGCTGCTTTAGTAGCCCTGTGTTGTTCTGTGATTCCCTGTGGCATTGGTTGGTTCTGAAGCTGCTTGGCCTGCCGTGCTGTGGGGTGTGTGGGGACAGAAGGTGTTAAATGGTGAATATGCAGTTCTGTTATTAAAGTTGCAGACAAAATACAATGTCGATGTTTTGATTCCAACACCTAAATTTTTAGGAGAGTGTTGGTAGGTTGGAAGGAGTGAAAAGGTGAGAAGGGAGCACAGGGTGAGCTCACTGTTCCATGTTAAAGAGACTGCAGGTATTAATTTGTGGGTGACTGGTGAAAGGGAAGAGGTAATGACCAGGTTTGAAATGGGCAGCTGAGCCGGGCTTAAGTGTGAAGAAATACAGAAAAATAACCAGGAAGAAAGGGAGGACTTGCTAACAGCCCTCTAGGAGCTGGCCAATAGGCCCACTCTGTTGGACTGTAGTATCCCAGATATCTGCCAGACTTCAATTAGCTGTTGGGAGCATCCTCCTTAGCCTTTGGATTTCAAGTGGGTAGCACTTAAGAGGAGTAAACTACTGAGTATTTGCATGCCCTTATAGAAGAGATTTGGTAGAGGAATCCTTCCCAGGTAGCCATTGAGACATTTAGATGGGAATTGTAGTGATGGTGCTCCAAGGAGTGAATAGAGACAGATTTGAAGAGCTTGCACTGGGACTTTGCCTCCCCCAGGCACTTATTGTGTGGGAATATAGTGATTTTTTTGGAAGAGTTCTGCTGCGGGGTGAGTTCTTCAGCTCTTCCTACCTGTATGTGGGCCGGGAGGCTGCACAAAAGCCTCGAGTGATCTTTTTCAGAGTTGGGAGTGGGCTGTGAAGCAGGCAGGGGAGTAGGGGCATGTTCAAGAGGTGCTCCTTCTTTGGCTACAATAATAACTATGGTTTTATTTTTTATTGGAATAACCAGGCTTCAAGAACCATCATTCAGAAGCAGATTCATGTGATCTTGAGTGTTTTTATGATGTTGGTGTTCTGCGTCTGAGCTAAGTGCTGCCTCTAATGATGCCTGTGATCCTATTGCAGTGCAAGCAGTGTATGGGGGTGGTTCATTTAGGAGGTGTTTGCAGCCTTCCCTATCCCAGCATGCAAGGACCTGCTCCTCCCAGAACTTTTCTGGAGCAGGGCTTCATGCTGCTGCTGGCCCCACGGCGTCAGACAGGCAGTGTGATTCAGAGAGTGGTTTTCAGCCCCAGAAAGTGGGAGATGAAGGCTCTTTCTTGCTCTGCCATTTAGCATAGCTGCAGAGTTCTGTGGTGTCGTTTTCCTATCTGGAAAATAGAAGTGATGACGCTTACACACCTTGTCAGTTATGCACTGCAAATATCTATGTAAATTAAAGCATCTGTGAAATGTTTTCACTTCCTGTCTGGCTCGGCGTAGTCCAGATGTCCGGGCATAGTCCGAGTTGCTCAGCTCTCCACAAAAGCTAAAGCTTCCTAAAGATGTCTAAAGCTGCTTTCTTCAGAGTACCGAATTACAACACATGTAATGTGCTTTCTTACCACTTTGTACCTCTGTCCCTTTCCCATCACGTTCCTGTTAACATCCTTGGCACTCATTTATAGTGCAAATGGCTCCCATGAATAGGCTTCCTGTAAGGAGAATTGCTGTGCAATGCTGCACTGCCCTAGTGCTGTTCAGATTGGGGAACCTGGAGGAAGACTTCCTTGGAAGCTTCAGCCTCTGCAGTGTTTATGAGCTGCAGGCTCGTCTGGACTGCTTGTCATCTTATTAATGGCTTAAACCAGCTGCATCAGTCTTGATGGCTGTGAGAATTGGGAGAAATCCGATAGAGAAAGAGCTCTTGCCAGGGCAGCTTTGTACCCTGCAGCATGTACCTGCCTGGGGAGCTCCCAGCAGTGCCTTGGGGAGGAACAAGGCCAGAGGGATCTGCTCAGCAGGGGTGTAAAGGTGCCCCTCCTTTGCTTGTGCAGGGAGGGATTGGCATTTGCTACCCACTGATCAGGAAATAACATTGGATTTTATCTCTTCATGAATAAAACCTTCTGTGCATAACCTGAGTGGGAACTGAGGCCCTGAAGTCAGCAGACAACCTGAGAGTGTGGAGAGATGTTACCAAAGTCCAGAATTTGTTGTGAGGCTCATCAGGCCCAGATCCCCACACATCCAAATCCCCATTCCACTGCGATCCTTCCTGAGACTGCAGAGAAAACAGAGCAGCTTACTCAACAGCTGATGGCATTTGTGTGGAAAGAGCTGTTTCTGTTCCTGAAAAAGGGACTGTTAACCCAAAGGACTGCCAGCTTTGCTCTGATTCCATCTCTTAGAGCTGTGACATCTCTGCTTTTCTCTCTGTTTGTTTGCAATAAAATTCATGTTCACTGCTGAGATGGAGTAAGTTGCTGAGCTTGGGACCTGGTGAAGGATTTGTGAAATGTTTGACCATTCTCCAGTGGTCAGTGGTGGCCTTGGATGGATACTGTTCTCCAAGATAAGCTACACCTAATGGTTTGGAGCCTTCTGTTTGGGTTCTGGTGCTGGCAGCACGGGTATTTCACCTGTGCTGCTCTTGCTGTGTCTCATGTGGTTGGTTATATGGGTAACATGGCAGTGATGACTTCTAAAAGTCCGTGTAAGCAGAAGTATCAGGACTAAGGGACTTTCACAACCTTAACATGCAGAGGTGTTTATTTTTAGTGATGGATGAATCTTTGCTTTCACCTATCAGACTTAAGGTGTGGTGCGGTGCCTGAGAGCAGTTTGTGCTTTTGTGGGTATGTCCTGCTCTTGTGGGCTCCTCTGGAGCAGGAGGCAGGATTGGGTTCACTTTCTGTGCCACTGGGGACACTCCTTTTCACTGGAAAGGAGTGTTCTGGGCATGGCCAGTGCTGCTGCAGTGCATTTCCTTCTTGCTTCATTCTTCTTTGCAAATGACTTCTCTGGAATGAAGAGCTGCATTTTCTCTGGGCATGCAGGTTTGGGTGGCTGGAGCAGGCACCTGAGTTTTGGGACTTCTTGCTGTTTACAGTCTTAGTTGAGCAAATTGTTCCTGTGCCTTGGAGTGATAGTGCCAGCGCTGTTACCCATCAGGAGATCCCCACCAGCTACTCACAGTCTGTTATTGTTGCTCAGATACCTAAATGCCCAATTTACCTTGCAGTTCAGCTGAATGTTGCCAGGAGCTTTTTGAACAAGTTTTGCCAACAGAGCATTATGCCAGGTATTTCTTTTGTATTTGGATTTAAATTGCTTGCTCGTGATCAGCCTCCTTGTTTTGGTGTTGAGGGAATGGGATGTTGTGTCTGTATGTTCCCCCTGGACACTGAGATCCCAGAGGAGCCTGAGCAGGGCAGAGTGGAAGGCAGAATCTATGCTGGAGGCTGGGGGTTGTGTCTTTCAACTCTGACCTTTGGTTGTAGGGGAGCCATAGTGAAAGTACAACTCTAAGGGTGAAGATTTGCACTTGAATATGAGCCTTATTGGGCAGGCAGCTCGTGGGGATCACGAGGTCACTTCCCTTTCCTCTTGTACCAGGGGAGTTGGGATCTGGACCTACTGAGGCCACAGGTGATCCTTGCTGAGCTGCTTTGTCCTCCCTGGGTTTTGCCTCTGAAATGTGTAACAGCAAAGAAATTGGCTCTTTTACTTCAATTTGTACTGTGCCTTTTCTCCTTTAACACCTTCATGGCCTGGATGAGAGGGTAAGGAGTGTGATGTTGGTAGCTTGTTCCTCCAGGTTGTTCCACATGAGCCACCTTCCTGCTCCCCTGCAGGGTATGAAAGCCCTGCAGCACTTCCTCTTGGGTTGGAGATGAAGTTACACCGTCCTGACAAGCTGACACCAGCAGGTCAGTTCCTTCTCTGCAGCACCATGGGACAGATGGGTGAAACTGGCTATTTCTCTGGTGGGCTCTTGTAATCAGACACTTCTTTCAAGGAAAGAATTAATTGCACACCTTGGGTTTTCTGTTGCTTGAGAAAGAGGGGGAGTTTCATGAGCACAGGATCTCTGTGGGCTGTGGACCAGCCTTCTGACTGGGTTTGTTTTTGCTCTGTGCCACAGCCTTGCATACTCAGGATGAACTATTTCTTTGTCTGCATCCTCAATTACTGGAGGTCAGGGCTCCTTTCCAGGGTGTGGTATTGTCTGTCCAGCCCGCACAGAAAGGACCACAGAACTTGTTAATGTTTTTGTGTAAATACAATTGAGCTATTCTCCAGACTCCAGTCTGCTTTATCTGTTTTACAGTAAGTTACAATTCCAGCCTCTCTGGCTGCATTTGCCTTGCCTGCCTTCCCAGCACTGGAAAAGCTGTTTAGCAGAGAGGTGAAGCTTCTGTATTTTAAGGTCAAACCTGACATTGCGAAGACCTGTTTTCTGTAGACTGTGCAGTGATTCACTGACAGTAGTTGTGATTCCCAGCCTGTTGGTACATTTAGAAGAGGAGACAGCAGGTGAGCTTGGTGAAGGCAGAACTGAAAAAATGAGATCAGGTCATATGACAGGACGTGTCCCCCCTCCCTGTTGTCATGTTTTATCCACGATATAGAGTTAATGATAGATCCGCTGTCCAGGAGACTCTCCCTCTCTTCATCATAGTCCTGCTTCATGTCAAATCCCAGGAGGTTGGACATGGGTCAGACCTTAGAGGTCTGAGGACAGGGCTGGACAGCAGGCAAGTCCTCTGGTGAACAACTTCCAGTGGTATTGCTTGGCTAACAGCATACCTCTGGTGGCAGATGGGATCCTGGTCTCCCATTCCCCGAGCCAAGGTTCATGGGAGATGGAGAGAAGCTGGAATTGTGCAGGATTAAAAGAACTGCTGCCACCACATATGGCTATTGAGCTAAGCAAGGAGGGTCCCTCTTGTGAATCAGGAGCTCGATGATGGGTTGTGTTCTCTCTTCTCTGCACTGCAGACTCCTGACTTGCTTGTCCCTGTCTGGCAGGATTTGGTGCTGTTTTCTGGCACTAGTTAGGTGTTACATCCAGATATTGACAGGGCCTTTTTCAGGTGTACCAGCAAATCTTGGCATCTCCCTCTGGAAGTAATGCAGTAGAATGACAGTGAGAGGTTTTTTTGGGGCTTAGACTCTTGCTGTAGCCTTTGCCTGCTGCACAGCTCTTCTGCATTGATCCCATTGACTTTGTACTTGGATGCTGATATTCTCCTATTGCTCCCTGCCTTACTAAGCAATCTCTGCTGGGAACTGAGTGCTCATCTGGTCCCTTCCTTGTGAGGCTCATGATCCCTGCATGGCCCAAACAGGGCTCCTGCAGGATATAAGTGCTTCTGACAGCAAGTCCCTGGGCAGGTGACCACAGTGTCTCACCAAAGCCCTTGCAAGGGCAGCCAGTGGTATCTTTCACCACTGAGGCAGGTGGTGAGTGTTTCACAAATAGGTGGTTCTTGGTGGGACATGTTCCAGAAGTAGTGATATCCCTGTGTTGACAGATAAATGTTTAGCTATGGAAGTACCAGTAAAATTGACCTCTGTGTGTATTTAAAGAAAAGTGAACATCATTAATCTCCTGTAAAACCATACTGTGTTTTTTTAATGGTTTCACATTGCTGGTAACATTAGGAATCACAATGTATTTCAGTTTAATATAACTCCAGACCCTTTTCCCTTCTGAAAGTACTGTTTAGTTTTTTCTAACCTGTGAATTTCTGAACAATTTGTATAAAATTATATGTCAGAAATCTTCGTGCTTGCAGAGAGAAACCTTTTCATTGTTAATCTCCATCCTGTTGCTTTGTTTTGTGTTGGTGACTGCTGCTGTGAAGTGAGCAAGTAGTGAAGGTCTGCAGTAGTCAGGACTGTGCTCGGTGTAGAGCTCAGTGGTGTGTGAGTAGCTGAAGTGATTCCTTCTAGTATGTTGGTTACCTTTCATAAAGCTGTTTGCCCTGCTCAGCTAAGGCTGGCTGACTTCCAGGTACTCAAACTCCATTGAAGTCTTGTGAATAAAACAGCAGCAGCCCAGCCTCCTGCATACATAGATTTGCAAAGAGCTTTGCAGAGAATCCTGTTTGTCAGGAGTCCCTCCATTTGGCTGTTTTCAGCTCAGGGGTTTCCAGTTGTTACCAGTGCCAGTAACTCAAGGTTTTCATGTGGGTTTTTTTGCAGGACAGGCTCAGTAGATGCCTGCTGTAGCTCCAAGACTTGTATGCTTGTAAGTTTAATGTCTTTAAAGACATTAAAATGTCACTGTTGCTCTCTGGATTAGAATTTGCCCCTTTAAAAGGCAGACAGGGTCAATACCCAAAACTCAGATCCAGGGCAGTATGATGTGGACATGAGTATGCCTGGGCAGTGGAGCTCTCTGCCCAAGTGCTTCTGGTGCAGTTATTTGTATCCTGGGATCTCTAATGGAACTGGTCATACTGCAGTATTTTGTGATTGCTCAGACACTGTGTTTTGCTGTCTGGTGCTGTCCCTGGATGTAGTAGGAGACATTGCAAGTCCTGAGAATGGGAAGAGCTGCACTCCATGCTGAAACTGATAGCAAACTTCCCCCCCACAGATCTCTATAAAGCCAGAGAGAAACCTTGCAGAAATGCTGGTGATTGATTTTTTTATGATTTCTCTGTAACAGGGGATATTGCTTTCTTCAGGGTCAGCTGTCGGGCACAGGAGCCCTGAGCACAGGTCAGAGGCTCTGCCAAGGCTGTCAGTTTTCACTTGTCAGCATCAGCATGTGTCTTCTGGTTCCAGCTCTGCTCATAATGAGCATGCAGCCTGGCAGTCCAGTTCTAAATGAACCACGGTTTTTATCAGAAATGGCTTTGCTCTTCAAGACTAGAATGCCTTTATGATCCCTGCCTGGATTCACTGCTTAGCTGTGTGATGGGAAGATAGTCCAGTGTTGTGCCAGCCTTGGGAGGCTCTGTGGCCTCTTTGAAGTGCTGTGGGTGAACTGGGTGCTGAGTGATTTCCCTGGCTGGTACTCCTTGGAGTGGCTGGGATCTGCAGCTGGCAGGAGGGGCAGGCAGCAAGGTCCTGACTGCTCTCACTCAGCCCAGAGACTGTGGAAATTACTTCAGCTCTCTGTGGTCGTATTTTCCCCTTTGGAGCACACATACAACACACAGACAAAGCTGTGTGTCACGTCTTTAGAGCATTGAAGGAGTTGAAAGTAAATTTCCTTTATGCAGACAGCAGTTTTGTCTGTCCCAGAAAGTTTGACAAAGGGCTTTATGCCGACATGTCCCCAGCTCCTCTGCTGTGAAGTGGTTGTTTATTCTTCCTGCATCCTTTTAATGATACAAGAGGTAATCAAGAGGCAGCTGAGACCCGGTTGCATAACTGTTGTCAGGGTTTCTCTTTGGCAGCATTGCTCTGTGTGCTGTTTGCACACTGACTTTCAGGAGCTCAGGGCTTTTTTGTTAACCAGATAACTCCTGAACCTGATCTGGTAGGTGGTTTGTTGTTGTTGGGTTATTTTTAAACACCTCATTTAGTCTGGTTTGGGCTTTCTAAACTTCAAAGTGGATTTTACTGCTTTTATTGTGAGGTTGGTACAGGGTTGACATGGTGTGGATAGGCCGTGAGCCAGGCTCCCTCTGCAAGGCTCAATATACCTGTAAAAGCAGGTGGCTGTGCTCTTGCCAACACAGCACCTTCTGCTCTTTGTTCTGCTCTGGGGCTCCCCACAACTCTGCCCCTTCAAAAAGCTCATTGTTCTCTGTCCAACTTGTGCTTTCCTGCCAAGTTTATGCTAATCAGTGTGTTTTCTCCCTCTCTCTTTTATGTCTGTCCTACTAATAAAATACAGTGCAAATGGGTAAGTCAGGGAGGAGCTGTTGTTTTCTTTGGCACATGGTGGCCATCTGAGCAAAGATGAACCAGTCTGGAGCCAAAGATCTGTTTGCTACTCTGCAGGAAAAAGTGCCTTCAAGACTGCCAGCCAGCCCTGCTGCCTCCACAAAGCCTTCATGCTGCAGCCCCGTGTAGTGGTCCAGCAGAAATGCTGTGAGGGGCTTCTTGGGGAGCCTGGTGTTCTTCCTGAGCATCCTGTGGATGCTGTTGTTGAGTGACAGGAAACATTTTCCTTCTCTGTCCCTGACTGCCTAGCACATAGTCCATGGCTTCTTGCTCCTGACAGGTCTGATTTAAATCCTGCAGTGCAAGAACAAACGCTGTGTGGTGCTGGGCTTATTGGTCAGACACCTGCCCCTGGCAGCAGCCCTTAGATGGGCTTTACTGGGCCAGTTGCAGTTGGCACTGCATTTTCAGTCTGGCTCTGTCCAGCGTGTTCACAGTCTGTCCTGTAGTTTGTACATGATGTGTGATGGACTAATCCTCTTACCTGCAAATCATGTTTGATAAGGCATTGCTGATGGAAATTGTAGCCTTTGGTCAGGTACAGTTTCTTTCAGAAAGAGTGATTGCTGTCTCTGTTGGAAAAAGGCTTTCAGCTGGGTGAGTTTCTGAAAGTGTGAGGAGGTGGGAAGATCTGAGATATATGTATGTGTATATATATACACACACACATGTATGTAGTGTTTTGTTACTCCCAACACAGAGTTGAAACCCTAGAACGGGACCTAGCAGATGGTAAAATGAAGCTGCCAGCAGTTTTGGGCTTGAAGTAGAGGCTTTACAACAAGAAATCTGGAAATCTAAATTATGTACGAAAAGGTTAGATGAAGCTCCTAGATTTAAGAAAATTTAGAACAGAATGATGCTTTTAAAAATGAAAGATAGGTCTATTGAAAGTAAGCAAAGTGTATTTTCTGATATAAAAGTTGATGTACAGTGTGTGCATTGCCCATGTTTCAACTTTGTCTCAGGCTCCAGGAGCCAAAAAGTCAAAGTAAGGAGACTGCCTGCATGATGTGTATTACTCACAGCATGCTGTGCCTGCAAAGATCAAATGGAAAAACCAACAAGCAGCATACATTGTGAAAAGTATATTTCAAGCTAAAAATTATGTTTAAGGTGCCAGCAACAGAGAAGTGTAATTTTTTGGTAATGTGTTCAGAGAGTTCATAGTAGAACAGCTGAACGCACAGGCTCAAGAATCTGAATCTGGTGCAGTTGAGCAGGTTTTTTGACTACTTAATT
The DNA here is from genome assembly GCA_013400955.1 of Drymodes brunneopygia. Lineage (NCBI taxonomy): Eukaryota > Metazoa > Chordata > Aves > Passeriformes > Petroicidae > Drymodes > Drymodes brunneopygia. The sequence goes on along the minus strand of VZTZ01040850.1, from coordinate 33,855 downwards.
CTCTTTCATGACCAGCTGATGGGAAAAGGGAATTGGGAGAAATAGTTCTGTTGTCTTCCAGAGGTGTTGTCAAAGCATTAATGGTTGGTATGACTGTGGCCAGTGTGGAACCATAATCTAAACATTACAAACCCAGTTGCCAGTGCTTCAGGGGAAATGCAGTGATAAATTCCAGTGTGGTATAAGATACCAAGATACAGTGCTTTTCTGGTATTTATATTTGAGAATCCTTGTGTTTAGCTGTTTATTGTCAGCCTTCCTCTTTTAAAGCAAGGACTTGTTGACCCCCTTCTCTTGTGTTCTCATACTTAAAGAATCTCACTTCTTTCAGCACTGGAGTGGCAGAAAAAAAGAAGCCATGAGAAGTGTGTTCCTGCAGTTCTTTTCATTCAGTTTGTGAATCTTAAAGCCCAAAAGCTTCCTATGACTAAAGAGGAGGGAGTTAAAACCTTGTAACTTGGTGTGTGTGCTCACTGAGTGTGTTCAGTTTTTGCTGTTTTGTGTGCTCTGTGTTTTGCTTGTATGTGGCTGAACAATCTTTTTGATGGGGTTTTCCTGGTTCTCTTCCATTAAAAGGCAGATCGGGAGCGGCGCAGAGAAATTTCCTTACTAGATGACATTTCATCGCAATGTCCGATCGTTTGGGGCAAATAACCAAGGGAAAGGATGGGAAAAGCAAGTACTCGACTCTCAGCCTGTTTGATAAGTATAAAGGAAAGTCAATAGAAGCTATCAGAACTACAGGTAAGAAACATCTCCAGAAAGCTCCTTTTGATGTCTTCCAAGAGTATTGTTGCAGAGCTCATTCAGGTTGTTGACCCTGTGGGACACAGCCGGTTACGGTGTTTGTGCAGGTGTCAAAGCCTGTGTTTTGTTAAGACCTAAAGGGAAATGTCCATGGCTCTTTGTGCTGCTGTTACTGTGGAGATGTGAAGGAATTACACAGGACAGCTGGGGGCTCTTGGCCCTTTTGTTTAGGCTATGTCCTTGCTGCAGAGTAAGCAGGTAGCAAACTTGAGTGGAAGCCTTACCAGGGCCTTTAGGCTATGCCAGGGCAGGGCACCTGAGCTGACTGAAGTGCCTTAAGTTGGTCAGGCCTTGTGTGAGGCGAGTGTCAAGGACTGAAGGTCACTGGGAAAGAACTTGAGTTGGTTTTGCAGTGGAAATATGACCAAAAGTAGATAGTGTGTTCAAAAACATGACCTTGCCTGGACTGGCTCTGGATTTGGTGTGAGAATAGAAAATAAAAAATGAAATACTTCGTTAATAAATGTGGTCTGATGAACAGAGCTGGAAAATCGAGACCTCAGGATTCCTGGGTTAGGTCATCTGTTTGTCTATTAAGAGGTAGACTTGGGTGGCCATTTCCCCAAGCTGTAAAAAGGTGGTGCTGCTTCTCCTTGGTGAAATGAAAGAGCTACCTGTGCAAATCCTCCTAAAAGATTCTGTGAGCACTTTGTTAGGGAGAATGATTTTTCTCCCTCCTGCTGTAGGATTTTTGCCAGCTGCTACGACAGACGGCTGCATCTGTGGTCCTGTGGGAAACAACCTGTGTGTTGACATAGCAGCAACACTTCTGTTGGGGCTGCACCCAGCCACAGCTTCCTAATTAAGGTTACTTATCCAGCAAGATACAGCCCTCTGACCTGCTGCTGTTCCTTTCTCACCAGTTATTCCTAGACATGGCTTACAGAGTCTTGGGAAAGTTGCTGCTGCCCGGCGCATGCCACCTCCTGCAAATTTGCCTAGCTTGAAGTCTGAGAACAAAGGAAACGACCCCAACATCATTATAGTACCCAAGGACGGTACAGGATGGGCAAACAAGCAGGATCAGCCAGACCAAAAGAGGTGGGTAGAGTGAATCTTTGGTGAGTTTTGTCAGGCAGGCAGCAGTGGTTGAGCGCTGCTGTGCTTGATGTCGGACCTTACAGGGATCAGTTCTCTGTTGTCTGTGCCATTGTAGAGCCAATGTTTTGGCTTGATCTTTTAGCAACTGCCATATTGCCAAGAGTTGTTTTCCTGCCTTCCTTCCGCTTTGGTCTCACCTGTGCTGTCTCTGCTCAGTTCCAGTGCGACGGCTGCACAGCTGCAGGAGTCGCTGCCGCAGCAGGGTTTGCAGAAATCTGTCTCCAATTTACAGAAGCCGACACAGTCAATCAGTCAGGAGGTAGGTGCCAGCAGTCTCTGACTGCCACCTTGCTTCCCCTGTCCCCAGGCAGATTGAGGGCTTTAATTGCTGCATTGCCTTCCACTTCAGAAAAAGCTCCTGTATAATCAGTTCTTGTGGAAGTGACTCTCTTGAGTCCAAGCTGCTGTGCACCAGGAGCTTTGTGCTGCAGTTACAGGAGTAACATACACAGAACTGAAGATATGTGCAGAAAGTCTAGTTGCAGCCTAGAAAAAAATGGCTGGAATGTGGGATGGCTGGTTAGCACTCCTGAACTATTCTACTTTGGTTGTAATTCAAACATTGCTTGGTGACAACAGATCCAGCTCTTGCTCCCTGCCTGATGAGACTTGGTGGGAAGAGATCTGGTCATATGGGAGAAGTAGCCAGTGTTAGGACCTGAAAAAACTACTGGCAAGTAAGAAGGTGTCCTAGAGAGTGCCAGGACCTGGCCCCTATATGTTGCAGATTTCACACTTCTGGTCTAAAAAAAATTTCCAACCTTGAGGTTCAGGGAAATCAGGACAGGAGTTAAGTTTTGAAGAGGAGAAGAGTGGTTAATGCATGAGAAAGTAGGGTAGCCTTCAGGCTGAGGTGTAGCATGGAACAAATCTGGAAGATTAAGGAGACCATTTAGGAAAATGCAGCAGAACAAAAGGAAGGCTTGGTGAGAGTACAAGTTGAGGAAATAGTTGGTGAAGATGGGCAGAGGAGACATTAGGGCAGAACAGAGGATTTTTGCTGTAGCATTGTAGTACACTGGAGTAGGGAGCAGCTGACTGTAGCCCCAGCTTGAAGCTGTGAAGACCTGTGGTATCTGGGTGATCTGGAGGCCTGAACCATAGCAGGTGCTGGCCAGGAAATGAGAAACAGCCATGAATCTTAACTGATCCATGTTGAGGTTTCTTTTTTTTTTGCTTTGTTTTGTTTCCAGAGTACAAATTCAGTGCCAGGTGGACCAAAGTCATGGGCACAGCTGAATGGAAAGCCAGCAGGACAAGAAGGTGGTGAGTATCATAAACAGAACTGGTGTGTGCCTGCTTTTCCCAGACAGGCATGAGATGGGGTGGACTCTGTTTCTTCCTGCCCTCCCTGTCAGCCTGGTGCAGAATGGGAGTGATGCCTTCTGTTTCCAGTCTGTGTGGTGTGGTGGCTGGAATGATGCAGCTGAGTCAATTCAGGGCTGCCAGTACAAGACATGGCTTGAACAGAATGTGTCTCATGGCCACATTGAACCAGAGCAAATCATGCTCTTGGGAGTTCTGGGAGGGGAAAGGAAACATTTGCCTCGTCATGAGCATCTTCAGTCAGCCCAGAGCAGTGTGTAGTAAAGGTGCAGTAAACACAGTGAAAGAGGGGAGGGATTTGTTTAGAAGAGAAGAAGAAAGCAGAAGGGACATTGGAGAGGGGAAATGTAGGCATCTCCATGGGCAGTAGCACATGGATCTTCACCTAACTGGGTAGTCAGAAGTGAGGCTGGAATGTTCTGGTAGAGTATCTGATCCAAGGGAACTGCAGTGTCAGGGGATGGAAGTGGCAGTGGAGCTGCTGCAGGGTGCCCTGGCCTACACATTGGCTGAGGCCTTGCTATTAAGTCTCCCTCAGTAACTGTGCTAATGGTTTCTGCTTGACTGAGAATCCTGAAACAGTGTTAACATGAACTGGGAGTTTAGCTGTCTTCAGATGCATCCATTTCCACACAGGAGGTGGTTTCCAGCTGCACTGAGTAGTGCCATTAAAATCATAGTGAGAATAACAGTTCAGTTCCACTGTTTTAATGTGAACAGACCTGGAACCATTCACTTGTCAAGTGAAATTGCAGAGAGATTTGAAAGAGCTGAGACAGCTGCTGATTGCAGAAACAGAGGGGACAAGTTTACCCTAAACTAAATGAGGCCCTTAATGAGAGGGTGTTTCTCAAAGGCTAAATGTTAAAGCAGGAGCTTGTTCTTGATGGAGGTTGGTGGCCAGTGCAAAGGCTGTCTTGTTTGGTTAATTGGTACTTTCTTGAGTCTTGCTGTGCAGACCTCCTGTACGGTCATTTTGAAATCTGATCATTTAACAGTGTTCTTAAAAGATTTTTTGAAAAATCATTCTAGGTCAGACTTAACAATATAGAGTTCTCAAGCCAAGAAAATAGTTGCTTAAGTGGCTAAGAGCAGCTTAATTAGACGGTAATTGAATCACAGAAGCATCAGAAATCTGTCTGAAAGGATTTCTTAGGCCGTCCCATTCTTGTACCTCTTCTCTAGTGGCACTGAACAATTGCTTTTTCTTCTGAGCTAATTCAGGTATTACAGATCAAGAGGAGAGTCTCTTGCTTTTTATTTTTTTTAAGTCTTAGAGCTGTGAAATCTCTTTTGGAGGGTGTATCCTGAAGAAATGTGGTCTAATAATGGTCTAAGGACAGATGAGACTCTTGTCAAGTCTTCAGTACTCATTGCTGATACTTCTAATATAGTTTTGAAATGCCCTTTTTAAGAGAGCATTAACCTAGTAACACTAAGAAACAGTTCTCAAAAAAAGCAGTTCTCTTAATGTGTAATAGTGCAGTAATGCTTGCAATTTCCTTTTACTCTGTGTTATCTTGCCAACAGATTTAGGAGAATTGCTGTATTTCGTGTTCCAGTCACTGGCAGATCTTTAGAATTGACACCGAACTGTTGTTCTGGGGTGACTGATGACTCAGCAAGACAATTTGCTAGTGACTAGAAATGAACCTGGCCTGATCTGGCCAGTGATCTGCATCGTGAAAATGCTGCAGCAGGGAGGAGAGCATGGAACATCTGTCCTTATCTGTGGTCTTTCACTAGTACATCAACAGAAATTTTAACAATAGACATCCCTGGCAGAGTGAGGTCTGAGCAGAAAGAGTCTGAATAGAAATGTCAAATATCTGATAGCAGGGTATCATTTATGAGTGATCTTGCAGAATTCACTGCTCTGCCTCTGTCTGAATTCTGTACTTCGCAAAAATAATTGGAAGCTGAGAAAGTTCACTGACTTCAGTGAATGTGAGAATTTAAATGAAGATCCTGAGTGTGGGAGTGCTGGGTGAGGACATGTGTTGTCGTGTTGGTGACAGTGTCTGAGAGTGTTGGGGATATGAAGTGAGGTGCTGGTACGATAGTAATTTGGGTTTAAATATTCCTGGGAAACACATTTCCAGGCTGATCTCATAAGGGAGTTGAAACAGTGGAAGGATCTTCTCTGAGTCCCACACTTATTTGTCTGACAGGTTCAAGGGCCTCAAGCCGACTGTTATCCTTCTCTCCCGAGGAATTTCCGACGCTGAAAGCAGCTGGCGAGCAGGACAAGGTTGGCAAAGAAAAGGGCGCCTTAGATCCGTCGTATGGGCCAGGACCAAGCCTCCGCCCCCAGAGTGAGTGTCTGCCTTATCCCAGTTCATAACCCCATTGACTCTGCTTTGGGCAGGGGGTGCCAGTTCACAGTAGTACCAAGAACTCCATCCTTACATTTCCTTTTATCTTTTTATGAGCTTACACGTGTCAGGCTGCTTAGCAGATGATCACAGATTGGCATGTGGTGCTGATGTTCTGTGGTCCAGACAATCAACTATGGGCTGTTATCTACTACACTGTTTAATAAAAACTGCTGTGTGATGTTGCAAAGCAGGCCCCTTCCTGGGCTGAGGGAGCCACGGTGAAATTACTGTGTGGTGTAACGTGGCTTCTCTTTGAGTGTTTTTGCATGTAATTGGCCTTAATTGTGCAGGGTAAGGACTGTGGAGATGGGGAGCAGAGCTGGTAGAAGTTCAGGTTAATTGGCAAATAAGGACACCACTGGTGCAGCAATTACTTAGTAACAGCTGATGCTGCTCCTCTCTGAAGAAAATAAACACAGTTGGAGATTTTTCTTGGTCCTTGACACTTTTCTAGAGCCTTGGTGTAATTAGGGCTTGACCAGAGTACTTAAGGTTGCGAGACTTTCTGGCAGAGTGGCTGCCTGCGTTTACAAATATTAACATAATTATTACCTCTTTTCCAGATGTCACCAGTTGGAGGGAGGGCGGTGGGAGGAACATCACCTCTGCCACATCTCTGACCGCCTCCCCTGCTGAGCTGGGCAGCAAGACCTCCAGCACTGGAGACGGGGCCCCCTCCTCAGCGAGCACCAGCGATGCCAAGGAGCCGTCTCTCCGCCCAGCTCAGCCCGTCCGCAAAGGGGCTTCGCAGTTCATGGGAAACGTCTACCAGCCACCCACCTACCATGACATGCTGCCTGCTTTTGTAAGTGACCCTTTCTCCACGAGTGTGTCCTCGATTCTTGGAATGTGTGTGTGGGTTTGAAGTCAGCTGTGTTTTCTGGACTCTTAGTTGGTTGCCAGGGCTTTCTCAGGGATCCCTCTCTTGATGCGTTTCTAGTTTGTGTAGCACAACCTTGCTCAGCCCAAAGGGAAGTTGTCCCTTTCCCTCTGGAGCTGGGGAGGAAACCATTAGCATGTGGCCTGTTGGGCAGCCAGATGTGAAATGTTTGTTTCCCCTTTGTGCAGGTGCAGCTACCGTGCACATGTTGTAACGTAATCTGGGTAAACCTTCCTGTGGCAAAGAGAAAAACCAGGCTGTTCTGCTTTGCTTCATTCCAGATGTGTCCACAACAGCCTGAGACCCCTGCACCACTGGACCGAGGGTCTTTCCCTGTTCCTCAGCTTCGGCTTGAGCCCCGGGTACCTTTCAGACAATTCCAGATGAATGACCAGGATGGGTAAGGCTGCCATCACTTTGCCACTTGAGAGGCAGGTTCAGGGTGTGACATGAACCTTAAACTAGGCAAGAATTTGGGCCAAGGATGTAGTTGCATTTGTGAAGCTGCAGGCACCAAAGGATAAACCTGTTTTTTACCCAAAGCAGCAGTGCTTTTCTCCAGCTATGACAGCAGCTGAAATGTTTCAAGGCTGTAAGCATTGTGTGTCTGAAGAGCAGGGGGACATGGGAGTTGGTGTGTGATCCTGGACTGGAGGGGTTGCAGCTCTGATCTGTAGGTTCTAGGAAGTGGGTACCAGGTAGACAAGGGGAAGAAACTGCTGGACAGGGAGAGAAACTTCGATGCATTGTATATAAGTGTGTAATAGAAAAGGGTTGATTCAGTGTTACAAACTCAGCTCTGCATTCTTTGGTTTTCTGGTTGCTGTTTCTGACCAGTTGTGTGTTTTCCTGCAGAAAAGAGAGCAGGCTCAGCCTGTCTCGCCCAACACGGCCAGTGCGGCAGCAGCTGGAGCGAGTGCCTCGGCCCACCATCATCAATGCAGAGAACCTCAAGGGGCTGGATGAGCTGGACAATGATGCAGATGATGGATGGGCAGGTAAAGTGCCTTTGTGCTTGAGCTTTGTGTAGTTGTGAAATGGCTGTTGGTGTAAATGATGACACAATGGATCCTTCTGATCCTTCCATCACTCTGTGCTCAAGGAATCGGATCTGAAGACTCCTAAAATCTGAAAACACCAAGCACAGCACTGTGGGTGCTGGGAAAGAGAGTTAGTCCTGCCTTTTCAGTCATGACATTCAGTATCCAATTGCACAGTCTGGCTTGGGGATTCCCTCCTCATTTGCAGCCCCCATTCCCAGGCTGTTTGCTGCTCCTCCTCTGGGACCAGTCCAGCTGTTCAGCCCTGTTTGTCCACACTGCTCACATCATGTCTTGCCTGATCTAGTTGAAGTTGTCCCTGCTTGTTGAGGGGGTTTGGTAGATGACACTAAAGGTCCCTTCGAACCCAGGCTATTCTGTGATTTCCAGGACCAGCATTGGACATTTGGCTTTGTGACTAGTTCATGCCAGGCCTGTGTGTCCTGTAACTTAGTGCCAAAGGGGGGCATAAGCTTTGTCAGGACAAGCTTCTTTCCTCTCATAAATCTGTTCTCCCTTGTTGCCTTCATAGGCATTCATGATGAAGTGGATTACTCTGAGAAACTAAAGTTTAGTGAAGATGAAGAAGAGGAAGAAACTCTTAAAGATGGACGACAGAAATGGTGAGAAGTTCCTCTGTTTGCACCTATGGTTGTTTCAGTTAAAGGCAGCAATATCAGGATCTTTAAAAACTTCTTGTAAATGTGAAGTCTTGATCCCCCTGGTTTGTTGCTGTGACTTTGTTGATTCTACTGGGCAGTGTTTGAGTGGTCTTCAAGGATATGTGTAGGTCTAGCAGCTGACTGCCAGTTTGCCAGGCTTTCTTCCTCTTCTTTTCTCACCTTTATCCTGCTGCACAATAGTGGAGTTGATCCTTATGCACCTTAAGAGAAGCACATCACTTGTTCTGGTGTTTTTTTTGTGATATTTCCTTTTTATTAGAGTCAGTTGTGTTTGCCACTTGATAAAGCTGCAAGTGCTTTCTGAGGTAAGCAGCAAATGCAGTAATAAAGCTGTTTATGTGACAGGAACAGCTGGGATCCCAGAAGGCAGCGACAGTTGTCCCTGAGCTCTGCAGACAGTGCAGATGTCAAGCACACCTTGGAGGAAGGAAAGAACTGGAATGATTCAGTTGGCTTGTCCCGGCCAGTCCGGAAAGTGCAGGATTCACAGCAGCCTCCAAGGAAGCTGAATGGCTGGAGCTCTGCCTCAGAATACCAGGTAGGTTGAACTCATGTGGATGAACTGGAAGCCCATCATGGTCCTTAAGAGGCCAGTTTGAGATTTTATTGGAAATGGGAGGCTGATGAATTTTTCTGTTCTTAGTTTATATCCACTTGGAGAGAAATCCATCTGCATAGCATTTCCTCTAGGGAAAAGAAATTGAAGCTGGTCCAGAACAGTGGGGTTGTCAGTGAGAAAATGGAGTTATTGAACCAAATAGCAATAACTCTTCCCCAGTAACAGAGTGATTTGTGCATGAGGATAGAGGGGAGGGAGTCAGAAGGGGATATCCTCAGCAAGGGTCGCAAAGCTCAAGATAGAGGAGCTGGTTGGGTTGTGCTTATGGAGGAATGTTTTTCCTCTGGCAGAAGCCTGCACTGGGAAGTGTTCTCAGACAGCAATCCCTCGAGGATAAAGAAGAAAAGGTGCCTGTGAGACAGAAGTTTGTGCACTCTGAGATCTCTGAGGCTGTGGAGAGAGCCAGGAGGCGACGGGAGGAGGAGGAGCGGCGAGCCAGGGAGGAGCGCCTGGCAGCCTGCGCTGCAAAGCTCAAGCAGCTCGATCAGAAATGCAGACTGGCTCAGAAGAGTGGGGAGACACAGAAACACACAGAGAATGAAGATGTGCGACCTCCCAGCACAGAGAAAAACACTGCACAGGAGAATGGCCATGCTTTACGTAAAGGTACAGAAACATTGCCTGCCTCACCCTGTAAAATTGCTTTTCTGCTGTTGTGCTGATCTCTTACTTGGGGTGGGGGAGTTCCTGGGAGGGAGTGTTCAGAGGGTCCTTCAGCTGCCCTTGAGAGATCAGCTGCTTCTTGTATTCTGCAGAGTATTTTGCATTGGTGACAAAGGTTGATTAAATTTAAAAAGCTGTTAAGATAAATGCAAACTTCTTTAGTTGCCTTTATCTGTGCTCAGTGAGCTGTGCTAGCAGAGGCCTTGTTGGAATGGGCCTCATGGGCTTCTCATGATTGGATGATAATATTAAGTGCTTGTGGCCATAGATCATAAAATCAGTAAGTGCTGGCAGGTTTAAGTACTAACAGGGGAAAAGGACTTTCTCCCCAGTGCTTAAGCAGAAGGCTGATAGCAAGGGAGGATCTCAGAATTTATCGTGAAAAGAAGGTAGACAAAACCCTCTGTAGGCTGTTAAGGTACAGGATGTGCTGTATATGATTGCAGTATGGTTCAGCCATGTATTACAGCCAGGACGTGCCCACACCTGTGTTTGTTGTGTGGTGATGGTGCACTTCCAACTCTGTCCTGAGCAGGCTCTTGAGGGCTTGTTTTCTTCTCTGCAGCAACCCCTGAGTTCCACACGCAGGATGCCTCTGTTGGCTATGTGGAAGAGGAGACTCCTGCCCCAGCAGCAGCAGCCCAAAGCAGCAGTGAGGACGAGCTCAGAGAAGCTCCCTCGCCAGCACAGGAATTCAACAAATACCAGAAGTCTCTTCCCCCACGATTCCAGAGGCAGCAGCAGCAGCAACAGCAGCAGGTAATGGGTGTGAGCTCACTCCCCTCTTTTCTGTACCCCCACTGAACCATTGTGTTTGCTTGGTTCTCAGTACCATCAGTCTTTGGTCTGGGAGGAGATAAATGGGGTCTTACCCTGGCCTTTTTCAGTACTTCTGATCATGGATATATCCTGTCTGATTGGGTAAAAAGGTCTATATGGGCTACATGAGTTTTCCGTTCACCCTCTGATGCTGGAACTGTTGTGGGTAGGGCTTGGCCAGGTTTGTCGCTTGCCTGGGAGAAAATGACAGTGCTGTCAGAAATGTTGACTTGTCTTATGCAGTTGTCTGGACATCTCCTGACAATGGGAACTCTTAGGACTGTGTGGTTTGTGGCAGAGCTCTGGTTTGCAAATGTGCGTGAACAGGAGAAGCTGGGGATGTTCCCACATCCAAAACCATGAGCGCCTCAGTGGCTGTCTTGGTGCTTGTGTAGGCCTGGCCCAGGGAAGCTTCTGTTCCTTGGGCTAGTGATGAACCTGATGAACATCTCTTCTTAATCTGGCACAAGATGAGTTTTCTGTTCTTCAGCACTGCTGCAGTGACTGAATACACAGGATGAGGGAAGGGAAAACCCTTGAGGTTCAGCTGCTTCCATTTCACTCAGCACTTGCTGTGTCCTTACCATTGTAGGTATGGGCAGCCATTTGCTTGCCAGGGGCAAACTGTGCTTAGGCTGGCAAGTTGCTGGACTGCTTCTGGACTGGGAGGGAGTTCTGGAGTGGCACACTTCTCATTCCACCTCCTGCCTTTGCAGAGAGCCAGTGCTTTGCTCTGCTCTCATCTACTATGTACTCAGTTTTTCTCTGCGAGGCTCTTTCAAATCGTTGTTTTCTTTGCACCATAAAAATGTCTGGTCTTAAATGTTTCATTTCTGTTGGATTGAAAACTTTTCAGGGGCACTGAGACATCAGCTGGACTGCATTGTGCATCTTGACTCTTGCCTGACCTTTCAGTGCTGTATGTGCCATACGTGCTGTGCAGCTCTGCTGCCAGATGCAGTGAGCCTCTGTAGGGCAGCAGAGCCAGACCAGGGGACACAGTACTCAGGCTTTAGATAATGTGAAGTTAATTGCCATTTTTCATAAAATAACCACTTGAAATGCGATATAATCAATGCTGCTGCAGATCTCAGCTAAGAGCTCACAATTGGCTTTTGCTTGGAAGCTCAGTAATTGCTTTTATGGATGTTCCCTGTGCTCGTTGCTCGGCAGTTGACATTTTCATGATTCAGATGTACAGCAGCAAACGCTGCTTAATGTTACTCTTGAAAAGAGATGCTCTTAAACTAAAAAGAATTGGATGTCTTTGCTGCCATGCTAATAATACCACAGGTCATTGCTACTGGAAGGACATGAAGTTTTATTTTCTCTTTTCCTCTGTGATGTTGGTATGTATGAGGCAGTGCATGTTTTGGCTGGCTTGTATTGCTGCTTTGGTAGCTCCATGAAAAGAATAAAATGGAAAAGTGTTGGTATTGTGAAGGAAATATTTTCTCCAAGGTACCAGAGGACTAGATAATGTAGATATAATCTGCATTTATCAGAACCTTCCTTGCTGTAATGATGTGTCAGATTCAGATTTAAAGGTGTCTCTTTTGCTCTGCAGTTGGGAATTGGCTTTTTTAATAAACAGTTACAGTATCTGTCACTGTTGTAAGCTTAGCAAAATAAGATGGTGGCAAACTTGACAGGTAAGTAAAAGCATTTCATGTTAATTGGAGCTGTTTAGTGTTTGAAAGCTTTCAGTACACAAAACTCCCTTCAAAAATATATTCTTTTTGCACCTTCAGCAAGAGTTAAATGTCAAATGAAATCAACATCATGACAGTCCTCAGCTAAAGGAAGGTGCGCTGGCCATGTGGGAAATGGGGAAACAACCTGCAAGTGCCAGCCAGTCTCTGGAGGATGCACAGGAAAATGTAAAATATTAATAGCTCTCTTAATTTGGTTTAGGTTGTTTTTTTCTAACCTGTTCAGCTAACAGGGGTGGAACTAATATATATACACTAAATAAATTAGAGCTGCATTTCATGAAAAATGCAACATCTAAAATACTTGGTTCCAGTTAGGAAGTGGTGTTTGACAGGAAGTTGTCTTGTATTTATGGGAGTGTTGAGAAGAAGCAAATTGTGGTCTTAAAGCTGATCCCTTGTGTTTGGCCAACATAGCCTGGCCCACAGTGGTGTGATAGTCTGGCTGCTCTGGTATTTACAGAACAACAACTGCCACATTCCCAGCTGGTAGTGAGCTGCCCCTCTCTGCTCCACCCTCCCATCTGACTAGGGATTGAGCCTTTGATGGATGGCATGTGTTTTCCTTTGGCTGACGTGAGTACGTCAGGATGATTCCTGGCACCACAGCCATGTCCAGCAGCCCATCCTGTTCCCTGCAGGAGCAGCTGTACAAGATGCAGCACTGGCAGCAGCAGGTCTATCCTCCCCCGTCCCACTCGCACCCGCAGCGGACGTTCTACCCGCCGCACCCGCAGATGCTCGGCTTTGATCCCCGCTGGATGATGATGCCCTCCTACATGGACCCTCGCATGGCCCAGAGTCGCACCCCCGTGGATTTCTACCCTTCAGCCCTTCACCCTTCAGGTGAGGGGTTGGCAGTGTTTATCTTGGCTGGGTTGGTTCATATCTGGAAATTTGCTGTTTGTCTTAACCTCTGTCCAGACTTTGCATTCTGTCTGGCATCCCTTCTCTAGGGATGAGAAAGTTGGTTGCGGTGGGAAGTGGTGGGAGACTGGGAGGGAGGACAAGTGGACATGTCTGTCCATTCTCTGCACTGCAGTGGGAGACCTTCCCTGACTGCTTTGTGACCTTAGTGGGTGTGACTGATCTTGCCTCTTGGAGGAAAGGATAGCAGATCCACTGATCTTGCCTGTTGGAGGAGAATGATGAGTTTTGGAGTTACTGTCATCATGTGAAATCTTAATGGACTCCCTTTAGGAAATGTGATGGAGAAACCCTGTAGTTCCTGAGCTGTTTGCACTTTGCACCTTCCTGTCTTGTTACTAATCTTCAGAGGTGTGAATGCAAACATCAGGATGTATAAATCATTCCCTGGAGTTTGTGGATTGCTTGATCCCAAGCCGGAGATGCTATGTAGTGTCTGTGTGGGCTGGGCTCTGAGAGCTGTGTCATCTTCTGTATCACTCCAGGTGTATTTCCCAGCTGTGCATTTTCCAAGCACAGGCTCCCCTTTACAAGAGAGGTTTCCATGGCTGCAGTCACCTGCTGCCCGAGAAGGAAGGGGGAGTCAGGCTAGGAGATTGTTAAATTCTTTTTGTCTGTGAGATCCTAGAGCTAATGGCATGAACTCTGTCGTGAGCAGGAATTATGAAGCCCATGATTCAGCAGGACTCCATTGGTGGGAGCAGCTGTCGGTCTGAAGATCAGAATTGTCAGGCAGAGAGGAAAACTGCTCCCTTGGATCCTGTGCCAGTGTGGGGCCAGGACAACTACACATCCCTGCAGAGCAAAGGATACTCCCTGTCACATCAAAAACAGGCTGACAACATGAGCATGGAGGGGCTGCATGCCAGGTGAGTGTAGAATTCCCCTGTCCTCATGTATGCTGGGATGAGAGCTGCTGCTGTAAGTCATCTACTGAAAGGCAGGTGTAGAGCTGACCTAAAAGATGTCTGTGAACAGGCCCAGGTACAGATCTGGGAGCATTCTTAGACACTCTTGAGTGTTTTAGCTGTGGAGGTGTTTACAGACTGAGCTATTCAGAAATTTTCTATGTGACCAGCTTGGAGCCTGTTCGGAGGGAGAGAGGGACTTATCACCTACATGGGAAGGTATAAAAAACAATGAGTCAAAAATTCTGATGCTTTCTAGTTTGTCTCCTACTTTTATTGGACATTCTGAAACCAGTTCTTTGTTTTCAGATCTCCACATTGTTGGAGGTTGAATCTCCCTTTATAAAGTTTGCTGCCCATCATGGGACCTGTTTTCTTTATCATGCATTGATTTAACAAACCAGGCAGAACAGCCTGGGGCTACAGCAGCCTTGCCCAGCATTTTGGTATTTATAGGTGAATTGCCTCATGATTTAGCATAAACCTCAGTTTGTCTTTTCACCTCTTGTGTCCTGCCTGGGCCTTTGGAGATGTGCTGTGCTCTGCATTACCTGACTTCCTTTGTTTGTCGTTTATTTCATTCTCAGGAATGAAAGTTACTGTACTTCTGGAAGGCCAGAGAGTCTGAGCACTCAGCGAGATCTCTTTGAGGAGAGAGGGGAGGAGTATTTGAATGCTTTTGACAAGAAGGCCCAAGCAGACTTTGACAGCTGCCTGTCTTCTCAGAGGATAGGCCAGGATCTCCTGTTTCAGCATCAGGAGAGTGTGCAGGAAGCCTGTCCTGCTGGCAGCCGCCATGCAAACCTGAGGTGTTCACCTCTTGAGCCTGATTTCATCAGAGAAGCAGAGAAGAAGCCTGAATACAATGGTTGGGATATGAGCCACCATCCAAAACCTGCAGAGACGGCAGCAGAAGTTGCTGAAGAAGTGCCCCGGGATGAGCAGTCCTTCAGTGCTGACCCATGGAAGAAAGAAGGAGCCAGTGTCAAACAGGCCACTGAAGAGACAGCAGAGTGGGCTCCTGAGAGCCGCAGCACCAGCGGGCAGCACCAGGAGCAGATGGGGAGGACACGGCGGTCGGGCCCCATTAAAAAACCAGTCCTGAAAGCCCTCAAGGTGGAAGAGAAGGAGAAGGAGATGGAGAAGGTTAAACTGGAGGGAGAGGACAGCTCACGCCCGCTGAAGGAGAAGGCAGCTGTTCAGAAAGTAGAAAATGAGTCAGATGACTCTGCTGCTTTGCTGAACTCCACGCGTTACCTGCTGGATGACAAAGGTTCTTCCCAAACCAGCCTTGCACGAGAGGCTGAGAAATCCCAAGAAGAAGAAGAGGAGGAGGAGGAAGAAGAGAAGCCGGAAAGAACCTGGGAGAACAAACTATCCAGAGAGAGCAGTGATCTCCCTCCCACTAAAAGAAACAACTGGATCTTCATTGATGAGGAGCAAGCCTTCGGTGGGAGAGGTCAAGGGCGTGGGCGAGGGAGAGGCTTCAGAGAGTTCACTTTCAGAGGCCGAGGCACGGTTGTGAGCAACAGGGGGGTCTACAACAACCAGAGGAGCAGCCGGGGCCGAGGGCTCCGGGAGTTCAACCAGCCAGAGGACTTCCCCAGAGGCAAACCAAGGCGTCGGATTGCCAGTGAGACACACAGTGAAGGCTCAGAGTACGAGGAGCTCCCCAAGCGTCGCAGGCAGAGGGGCTCGGAAAACAGCAACGAAGGCTCTGTGCTGGACAGGGAGGACAGTGATTTGAAAAAGGGAGACTTCAAAGAGTCTTGGAGGTCCAACAAAATCTATTCAGATGATCACAATAGCCTGGATCCTAAGATGAGGGCTCCGAGAGCCTTTGGGAGATCACTACCACCAAGGCTGAGCAATTCTGGCTATGGGCGAAGGGGGTTCATGGGTAAGGAGCCCACCCAGTGGCAAGGCAGGAGTGGGGGAGGAGGGTGGCAGGAGTACAGCCACACACCTCCATCAGACACTTTTGGGAGCAGGCAGCAGTCTGACAGGGACTACATTCAGGATTCTTACAAACACACGGATTCCTTCTCCAGCCGGGTTTTTGATGAGAGTCATCTGGATGACAAAAGGCACTTTTTCCAGGAGGATTACTCAGCAGATCAGGAGAACATAGAGAACAGGCCCTTCAGGAGGCGGCGTCCTCCCCGCCAGGACAAGCCCCCACGGTTCAGGCGCCTCCGGCAGGAGAGGGAATCGGTCGGGCAGTGGAACCCCGAGGAGGGAGGCCCCAACCTGCTGCCCAGCCAGTGGCCAGGCAGGCCCAAGCTGAGCACTGCAGAGAAGAGCAGCATCTCAGGCAGGCGCTCTCCTGAGCTGTCCTACCAGAACTCTTCGGACCATGCCAATGAGGAGTGGGAAACAGCGTCTGAGAGCAGTGACTTCAGCGAGCGGCGGGAGAGGAGAGATGGAGTTGCAGAGAGTGAGGGCCAACTGGAAGGTGGCCTCGGCACTGGGGGCCTGGGAGAGAAGAGGGAGCTGGCAAAGAGGAGCTTCTCGAGCCAGAGGCCACTGGTGGACAGGCAGAGCCGCAAGGCTGAGCCAGCAGGGTTTGCAGAGCAGTCTGTCAGGACGGCTGTGGGAGCAGCTTCCAGATATGAGAGCCAGCAGAATGGGACCCTGATGAAGAGCAAAAGGTAAAGTTGTTTTCTGATCTGTGATCTGATACACACATGTTGAAGGAGTAGACATAACACCCCATAAGTTTTCTTCTTGTCACTTTTACTTTACTCACTTTCTACTGACGAAACTAAATCCTGTCCCTTCTTCCTGTGTAGGTCTCCAGAAGAAGGAGGAGGCCTTGGCAACACCAGTGGTGGGAGCAGCCACTCCATTTATAGCTTGGATAGGGCCTCCCATGTGAACTCTGAGAGTGCTGAGGGGCCAGGTAAAAAGCCAGAGAAGGAGCACAAATCCACTGCACAAAGAACAAGTGAGAAGGGAGAGGCCTTGTCACAGTTTGAACTGAGTTACGGAAGTGAGTGTCTTGATTTGTTTGTTTCTTTAAGAGGATAACACATTGTGACTGACTTCAAGCCAGAATGATTCAACCCAGTGTAATTTTCAATATCAGGTTAGGGGCTTTTTTCCATTTATTTTCAGAAACAAGAAAATTCTTCTGTATCTAAATAGAAAAACATGGAAGGTAAAATTGTTAAATTTTAAATGCAAACTTTTCAGCCAGATATGACAGTGTCTCTTATATTTCTTTTATAGAAAGTTTGTGTATAGGGAGAATATTTCCATATTTCTCTCTAAGATGCTAATGTATTTTGGGCTTGAAATTTATGTTGTGTAAAGGAAGTTGAGAGGGCATCCAGAGAGGGCAGTTTGAGGCTGAGCTAATGGCAATGAGTATCTCTGAAAAGAGGAAGTACCTGAGTTAATCCACAGCTCCCATTCCCAAGCTCTCCAGCTGAAGTGTGCTCATCTTGAAACAGAGACAACAAAGTCCTGCAGGATAAAGTGGCTGGTAGATGTCACCAGAATGTCATGATTTTGTTTTCAAAATGCAGCTAGGATGTTGTTAGGTGAACTTACTGTGCATAGATCCTCTTTGGAGCTTTTTTTTGGAGTGTTTAAATTGTTGCTATTACAAAGCTTTATATGCACACACAGGTGCACTGTATTCCTCCTCTGTGTGCTTTGTTCAGGTACCATCATTGATAATCGGGTGTCGAACACAGCAGAAGAGAATGAAGTTGGTTCCATGGCAGGTGAAGGCTTCATTGAGGTTCTTACTAAAAAGCAGCGTCGTTTGCTGGAAGAGGAGCGAAGGAAGAAGGAACAGGCTGCTCAGGTGAGGAATGGGAGGCAAAAAAGTTGGACCTGTTAGGTGGTTTGGATTGCAGTCAGAGAAACACAGCCCCAGAAAGTGTTCGTATGAACAGAAAAACATACAGTTGACAGTGCCAAAGTAGTACAGATCCTGTATTGGGCCCCAGAAACATATTTAGGGCTGCTGGTCTGAAAAGGAGAGTTGGATTTCTGGCTATTCTTGGCTTGCAGCAGAATTGTTAATTGGGAGCTAAGTTTCTAGAGAGGTCTTCATCCAGAGCAACTTGGCTCTCTAATCTGGCTGTAGTTGGTGGGATACTGGGCAGCAGGAGCAGTGGAAGACTTTTCACTCTCACTGTATTACTGCCACAAGAAAACCTCACACTGCAAAATGTGGCTGTTTCCAGTCGTGTTAGACCAGGAGAGCTTCCCAGTCTGACACCTGTGCCTTTCCTGTCACAGGCACCAGCCAAGGCCCGCGTCCTGCAGTCGCGCATTCCGCCGCGATTTGCCAAGAAGCAGAACAGCCTGTGCTTGGAGCAGAGTGATGTAACAGTGTCTGGAAACAGCCTGGGCACAGAGATCTGGGAGAGCAACAGCCCAGGTGAGTGTGGGTCTGTTTGTTCCAAAGGGTTTCACAGAGCTGGGGGGTCCTCTGGGGTGTGCAGCGATGATGGGGTCCACGGCTCAGAGGAGAAAACCTTCTCCTGTCTGATGCTGGGGGTGGGAAGGGAGCTGGCAGACATGTGGAGTAGCATCTGTTCTAAGCTCTTCTGTTCAACCATCCTGCTTCTGTTGCTGGCCATGTCAATCTCCTATCTATTTCTTGTCTCTTTGTTTTATGTCAAGATCCTACTATATAGCATTTTCTGTCTGGTTGGGCTGGATCTACTTGAGACTTTTTCTTATTTTGCTTTCCTGCATTTTCTCATCTCTAGCCCTGAACAGCTAGTCCCTTATTTCTCTGTCCTGCCTTTCTCCTGTTGTTTTGCTCCCTAAGAAATCTCCTCCCTGTTCTCTACTCTCACTCCTCAAAGCCTTTGTTCTCTGCTGCATCATGTCTCAAATGTCTGGGCAACAGAACTTTCTCAGGTGGTGAAAATACCCTTTCTCATGTCTAGAAATGGAAGGGTAATGGTGTAATATGTACAGGGTGTGCTCACAGCTGTGTTTCAAGCAGCTGAACCCTGCTCTCCATTCTCTTCCAGCACTTTCTGTTCAGTCTCCTGGCAGTGATTCCTGGAGCAAGCCTGTAAATACCTTTAATGGTACTGAGTCTAGCACCACTGAGGTAAGTGGCACCTAATGTGCCCTTCAGGTATTGTTTGTATAAAGTATTAATGCAGGTCGCTTTTATGCTTCTCATTGCTCCATCTGTGCTTAGTGACTCTAAGTTCTGCTTGTGCCATTTTAAACTGTCTCTTTGCAGTTTTAATTTGAGCTTGAGGCTGTTCAAATCCTGACCTGGAGAGCCAAGCACTGCTTGGTGTTGTGTGTGGGTATAAATCTGAAGTAACTGTGTGATAGAGCTATTCCAGGGTTATGCTCATCACTTGGGTGCAGACTGTGATCGAGGAGGGTGGAATCCCATAGGTGCTGTTGGTTCCTCTTGCCTGTAAGCAGTGTGTAGCTGTAGCCATAATGCAGGGAGGGCAGAGGAGTTCCTGAATGCTTCACCTCTGGAGACCAAGAATTCAAATTTGAAGCGAGCTTGGCAACCTCAGCCTAGTTGCTCTGTGGGACACTTTTTCTTTACCCTGAAGCCATGGTCTGGTTGGTGCATCAGTTCACCTGTCTCAGGGCTCTGTAGAGCTGAAGGAGCAGCCAAGTGGTGCTGCAGGTCAGGCCCAACTCCTTTGCAGTTAACCAGGATGATGATTTGGAAAGGGGATGTGGTCTTGCTGTTTTCTGGGATGTTTTTTCCTCGGTGGCGCTGGGTCGGAGTCCGGGGCTTTAACACATTTCGTGCTTTGCATAGCAGGGATTTAAAGGCAGCCAGGGGGATAGTGGCATTGACTTGAGCGCGGAGTCTCGGGAATCCTCCGCAACCTCCTCTCAGCGCAGTTCTCCATATGGCACCCTCAAACCAGAGGAGATGAATGGGGCTGGCCTGGTGGACCCAAAGCCTGACTGCCAGAAGGAGCAAGTGCAGAAGCAAACTGATAAAAAGGTAATCTGGATTCGCAGCCAAGCCAGAGCGCAGAGTGAGAGACCTTGTGAAGTTGGTTGTGTTGTTCTTTGATAGCATTTTTAAGGTTTGAGGTTGGGTTATTTGGTCTTTGTGTCTCAGCCTCTCTGCTTTCCTGTTAAGGATTCAGATCAAGGCTCAGGACAGAACAAGGAACACAAGCCTGGACCAATCGGCAACGAACGCTCCCTGAAAAACAGAAAGGGTTCGGAGGGAACGGAACGGCTGGAAGGGAATATTCCCCCTGTTAATGGGGTGGAAATTCACGTGGATTCTGTACTTCCTGTGCCACCCATTGAATTTGGAGTAAATCCTAAAGTGAGGATTGAATTTAATTTTATCTTCTTGGTGATTTGATCTTGTTGAGATGTGAAAGGTGGTTTGAGGCAGAAGGATTATTTAGAGGAAGCTTTCAGCTGTAGGTTTGCCTTAGGTTTCATTACTGACACAAACCAGGTACTCAAGATGTCCTAGAAAAGTGTAGTATCCACTTGGAAATACTGTCCCAAGGACCAGCTGGGGTGGTAACAGAGGTGAGGGACAAAATCATGGCTAAGCTTTTGTGTGCGTCTAGGGGTTGCCTGCTGCTGAGTGCTGAGAAGTGTTTTCTGTTTTCAGCAAGGCTTTTACTGGAGGACAGTCTTTAGTTTGTAGTGTCATAATTCAGGCTAGAGTCATTAACCATGAAAAGCAGAGGGGTGGCCCATGGAGCTGGATTTGAATTTTATGTGTTTTACTTTTTCAGGACTCTGACTTCAGCTTGCCACCTGGTTCTGCCTCTGGCACTGTAGCTAACCCTGTCACCAAATTGCAGGATGCCTTGGCCAGTAATGTAAGTATTTTTTTCTTTTGGCATTGATTCATTGGAGATACTCCTTAGGTAAACTTCAGATGCTTCCAAAGAGAACAAGTATATTTGCATCTGACTTCATATTTCATGCTTAGGCAGCACATGTCACTAAAATCCAAAATGGAAATCTCGATATACCTTGGTAAAATGAGTGTCACAAACTCAGAAGTGACAGAGGGAGCAACTTCATTATCATTGTGACCCTGTGTAAAGCTATCTCTGAGATGACCAGTCTCTTCCCCTGAGACACACAAGTGTTGGACGTGGCCATGATGCAGATAGTGGCACGTTTAGACTGCCCAGCTTTCTGAGAAGGTCTCATCTGCCACAGCAAGGTAGAGAGCTGTAACATGCTGGTCAGGCCTTTTTTGGAGGTTCCCCAGCTTATTCCAGCCATCTGGGTATTTCATTATTTTATGTGAAAGAGTGAGCACACTGAAAGTTCAGCTGGTAGCTCAGCTGTGGACAGCAGTGTGAGACAAAGCTGCTTTGGAAATGTCTTCAAGTTTGTAGGCTGTTTGATTTTGATTTTGGAGATTTGTCTTAAAGAGTGTTTCTTTTCAGAAACAGGTTTTGTCTGAAACTTAGGTAGTTTCTAAATATGGGACAGGAGGGAGAACTGTTCTGCAGATGAAAGTTACTGGATCAAACAGATGTTTAAGTGAAAACATAGAGGGGTGTCTTTGCACATAACCAAAGCTTCCTTCATTGCAAGAGCAGAATGGATCTGGGTTGAATGTGGTACTTGGATCCTGCAGTACCACTGGGGACTGAATTCTTTGAGGTGCAGTTACTGGAGCTGATCGGCCTTGGTGGCTTCTAACATTCTCCTAAGAGCTCACAAATATTCACCTTTTATGACTCTCCCCTCAGGCAGGGTTAACACAGTCCATTCCCATCCTGCGAAGGGATCATCACCTCCAGCGCTGCATCGGCCTGAACCCCATGTCCTTCCCCACTGCAGACCTCACTCTTAAGGTAAGGAAGCTGAAGGTGTGTGGATGCCATGTCTATTTGGGCAGAGTGGTGAGGGGGGGAGATCTTTCCCGAAGTGTTTTGTTAGGTACTGCTAAACTTTAATTAGCTTCTGTAAAAGTTGTGCATATGTGCTATTCAGCATGAGTGCAGGGGTGTGTGTTTCGAGTCCTGGGTCCAGGAAGTCCCTGCTGATTGTAGAACCAGTGCAACAGAGCTTTCCTATTTCAGTACTGGGTAAGGAAGTGGCTGCTCAGGAATCCTGGGAAGCCTGGTTGGTGTGAAGAGAGGGAAAAACCAAACAAAACCCACCCAAGTGTACAAAGAACAGCAACAAAACAAAATAAACCAAAACAAAAACCACCACCAAACCCGAGAAGCTCAGAAAATACCATGGGGTTTGAGTATTTGTGAAGGATTCTTGTCCATTAGAAATTGTTGTGGAACCCCCTGACCTCAGACCTGCCAGCTTTCCACTATGCCTAGACTGCAGTGAATTTGAGCTCATAGGACACAGATGAGCGACTCTAGGCTTTGGTATTGTCCTCCCCATTTGAACTGTCTGTAGTTATTATTCTTTGTTTCCATAGATGGAGTCTGCTCGTAAAGCTTGGGAAAACTCTCCGAGTTTACCAGAACAGAACTCCCCAGGAGGAGCAGGCTCAGGCATCCAGCCTCCTTCCAGTGTTGGAGCTTCCAACGGTGTCAGCTACAGCTCTTTTGGTGGAGTTTCTATGCCTCCTATGCCTGTGGCGTCTGTAGCACCTTCTGCATCTATTCCAGGTACCTGCAAACTGCAGCAGCATTTGCATTGTCTGGTTGCTATCTGGGAGTCATCCTCTGGTTCTAATAGATGAGAGTATGGTGAGGGGAGCTTCCATGTAGGGTAACTCTCTGGCTGGTGTTTGACAGATAATCTTAACAACCCAGGCAAGATAGAAAGGACTGTCTCCCCACTTTGAAGAATGTGACTGGTGTAAGCTTAATACAAAGACAGCTTTCCCTGTGTAGTGGCAAGTCTCTGATGTCTCAATAGATTTTGCTTGCCCTTTACTGTGTGCCCAGTAGAATAGGAGGGAAGAGACCCATGGCTGAGAGGCTTCAACAGTCCCAATATCATTGTCAGCCATTCCTCTGCTTGTTTTGCCTTTGAAGTCACAGTTCTGAGCACCTTTTGCTCTTTGGATGTAATAACAATAACTGGCTTATAGCTCACAGAACTCTGGGAGGGAGGGAGATGCTGCTGTCCTTGAGTTAAAGGAAAAGCTTAACTCAGTCATGTTAGTGCGTGTAATTAGGGAGAGCATCTGGAAAGAGGAAATGTGCTGGAGTTCTCTGACTCCTGGGTCCCAAAGGGCTTCTCAGTGATGCACTGTCTCATGTCTCATGTCTCAGTTCAAGAACAGAGTGAAATGTGTAGTGACTCTGTTATTAGCTTCCACTTGCTAAACAGATTGTTCCAGGTCAGGTGATTTCCTTCCTCACCCGCCCTAATCTTACTGCTTAATCCTGTGGTTCAGATCTGCACAAAAGCACAGGAGTGGCACAGCAGTTACTAAGTGGTTCCACCCTTGGGGTGAATATGGCTTTTAGATCTCATGTGTCAAGGTCTTAAATGTCACGTTTCTGTCCCTCTTAGCTGCAAAGATGAGATGATTGCAGAGCAAATTTATGGCATTTAGTTTGGAGTACAGGTTACCAGTTTCTGAACTGTTAGTGTCTGACTTTGTGGAGGTGGGAAACCTGGGTTTACATTTAGCCTCTTACAGAAAGATATGATTAGTTCTCAGCAATCTTGCTACTGCTGGTATTGGTGTGTGGATTTAGGAACTTAACAGACTCTTCTGAATGGGTACTATGTTTTTGTTGACTTGGAGAGTGCTAGGAAATAGTCCTAACCTGCAGATCTTGGCAGTCTACTGTGCCTGTATCTCCCCTGTACCTTGAATTGACAGCCTGCCTTTTCTGGTGTCCAGGTAACCATATTCCACCCCTGTATCTGGATGGCCACGTGTTTGCAAGTCAGCCCCGCCTGGTCCCTCAGACGATACCTCAGCAGCAAAGCTACCAACAGGTAAGGCAGCAATGCAGCTTGCAAGTGGATTTTCAAGGATTCTTCACAGTGGCATTTAAGAAATGAGTAATTTTCCCCTTTCATAGCCCAAAGGAACTTAGATGTGGCTCCATTTAGGTTCCATGAATGCTGCTTCGCAGTGGGTGTCAGAGGTTAGTGAAACTGAAGGGAGGGAATTGAGGAGTTTTTCCCCTTCTGTACCAGTACCCTTGGACTGGTTTTAACTGAAGAAGATGCTGAGGCCTGTGTGAGATGAAGTGTGACTTTCAGTAAATTCCCCAGCCAGCAAGTAATGATGAGTAACTTCAGTAGTAACAGGATGTTGATAGGGCTGGGGAGAGCTCTTTCAAGGTGGGGTATAGGCAGGTGAGAGCTGGGATTGTCAGTGCCTGTTTTGTGTGAGGAGCATGTTGGTTCCCTCATGTCCCTCTTGCAGGCATCAACTTCTGGGTGCCTGTGCAGTGCCTTCCCTGGCAGTGCTGCTGTTCTGGGGAACGATTCAGGGCTGGGAAAAGGCACAGTGTGGGTAATTGTCAGTGCAGATTGACTCATGCAGGAAACTGATGGGTTTGTAACAGCCTTGGAGAGTTTC
This sequence comes from Drymodes brunneopygia, assembly GCA_013400955.1. Lineage (NCBI taxonomy): Eukaryota > Metazoa > Chordata > Aves > Passeriformes > Petroicidae > Drymodes > Drymodes brunneopygia. The sequence continues at coordinate 9,521 of VZTZ01040850.1, read as the reverse complement.
TGGCTCTTTTGTACTTCTCAGCCATATTAATTTCTTCTGCAGGCTGCTGCTGCTCAACAGATTCCCATTTCCCTCCACACATCCTTACAGGCCCAAGCTCAGCTTGGGCTGAGGGGTGGTCTGCCTGTTTCACAGTCCCAGGAGATGTACAGCTCCATACAGCCCTTCAGGTAACTAACTTCCTTTCCTTGTGGCTTGCTCTCTTACATTTCTGATGTCTGTGTACATAGATCAGGTACTCCACACTTGTCTTCCCTTTCCCCTTTGTTGGAATGCTGTTTTCTCCCCCTACTAACAGTGCTAGTGTGGGGAGCATGAGTGTGAGGGTGAAAAATCTGAATTAGTACTTAGTGCCTCAAAAGCCTAAACACTGAGGTTTAAAAAAACCCCTTTCTTATTTGCTAGAGCTGTTGGAATTTTTAACTTGTGATTTTTTCCTGCTTTGCAAAACTGCTGCAGACTTTAGGTAACCTGAATCCTCCCTTAACTGCTAATCCACAGGTTGTTGTGGGAGATACTGAAACATAAATGTTAGATACTACACAGTGTTGTTCTGTTAAATATTCTTGCAACACAAGGACGTGGTTGTAAAGCTTTAAGAGTAGAAGTTAAAAACCCTGGTAACTAAAATGGAAAGTGGCATCACAGCTTATTTCTAAGCTGTCAGTTTAGTTGTCTGAGAACTGATGGTAGGCCAGATATGGTTTGGCAGGATGTGTTTATACAGTCTCCAAAGGTTCTGTGCATAATGACTGAAGCATGTTTTTCTCCTGCAGGTCTCAGGTGTACATGCACCCCAGTCTGTCCCAGCCCAGCACCATGGTCCTGACAGGAGGCACTGCTCTGAAGCCTCCATATTCTGCCTTCCCAGGCATGCAGCCCTTGGAGGTGGTGAAAACCCAGTCTGGGTCCCCCTATCAGCCCATGAACGGAAGCCAGGCACTGGTTTATGAGGGGCAGATAAACCAGGCTGGTATGGGAGCCTCCCAGATGATGGACTCTCAGCTCACACAGGTTAGGAGCAGGACTGGCGAGCCACTCCTTTGGTCCAGGCTAATTCACAGCCACTTGTTTCTGAGAATGGGTTGTAACATGTCTGTCTGAACTAAACTCTCTGCAAAGAGGCAGAAGATTTCCCCGAGACACTGTTCCGTGAACCAAGGTTTCACATATGCAGCACCTTATTTAATGAGATGGTTGCTCATGCCTTGTCTGTCCCTGCTGAGATGTCATTCTGTAACTTGGAAGTCAAACCTTCCAGTGCTGCATGCATAGGAGGCCATGATGTAATGGTTGTCCCAAAAGCACCTCTTCTGAGAGCCAAATCCCAGTCATCTCTCCCATCACCTCAGCTTCCAGGGCAACTAGGAACTTGTATTAAAGGCTCATCCGTCTTCTCAGTTCATTTGTCGTCCAAGTCTTACTTACAACTTCAGCTGATCTGTTTGGCAGAATCCTAACAGGAATTTCAATGTGTGAAAATGTTTTAATAAAGCATGGTTCACATAAAAACATTGAATTCTACTGTGAGCATAGCTGTGTTTGTGGGCATGTGCTCTGATTCTCTGGAGAAATTTGATAATTTTATTAAACTCATCTTACGTTTATCTTGTGCAACTTGTTAAGGTTTATTTTTTGTTTCAGAGGGATTTTTATGTTGTGACTGACGTAAAGAGTTAATCCTGAAAGTAACTTAGGTGAGGACAATACAGAGAATGTTGGCAAACTAAATATTAGAAGAAATGATTTATCCATCATAAGCAAGTAACTTGGTTCCTTTTGCCAGCCTTAGATTGCTTTATTTATTTATTCTAAAGTGTTGATAGAAACTCCCAAATCCAGCAATTGTGAGACCAGCAATCGGGAGCAGGAGGTGCCTGAGCCCTGAGCTACAGTATTTGTTGTAATTGCTCTTAATCATGTCCATCATTGGTTTGAAGCTCACTGCAAAACGTGAATCTGAGGTCCCCATCACTTCCTCTGGAAGCCCAGTCCTCAGAATGTTTTGGCGTAAAAGTGTAGGAGATTTTCTGGTTTGGTCAGCAAAGGTAAAAACAAAGCACCTGACACTGCACTGTCTGACACTGCCATTGTGTGAAGGGAAAACAGACCCATGAAGTGACCACGAGGAAGACTGGGAAACTGGGCTCTAGGAATGGAGGAAAGCCCCATGCAAGGGCAGTTAGAGTAACTTGATGGCATGTTAGAAACCCAGCTGATCAGGGCATTGGCAGCACTGCCAGAACATCCATTTCAGTGTGCAAGTCCCTCTGTTACAGTGATTCGCGTTTATTCTGTGCCAGACTGCACTGTTTGGGAGCTCCCTTCTGGCAAGGCTGTGCTGTGTCAGGGTATTGGGAGGCAGCATGTCAGACACAAGACTGTTACTGCCATTAAGGTAACTACATGTCCTTGTCACACAGCTGACAATGCCTGTGCCTGGCTCCCAGCTGCCTCTGCCCCGCTACGGCTCTGGCCAGCAGCCCCTGCTTCTGCCACAGTCCATCCAGCTTCCTCAGGGGCAAAACCTGCCTGTAGGAGCTCCCCGAAGAATCCTCCCTCCTGGATCCCAGCCTTCTGTTCTTGCTGCCAGCAGGGAGGTAAGGATTAACTCCTGGTGCTGCTCATGGCATTCAGTAACCCCTCCTGCGTTGACGTTTCACTCCTTGCTTGTTGAAGGGGAGAATGGCTTGTTTGGGATCCTTAAATATCCAAGCCAAGGATTGCTGTTAAAATGAAGGAACCCTTTTCCCCTTCATCTCCAAAGTGCAAGCCAGCAGTTTTCAGGTTTTGCTGCTGGTCATCATTCTGTTTCCAGGGAGCCACATCCTGCCTTGATCCAGTTTGGAGTCTCCAGTTTTATTACATGTTTACACAGGTTTCCCCAGAGTGCTTGAGGGGTGGTGAGCTCCAGACACAGTTGGAATACTGCCCAGATATTTCACTCTGTTGTGAAGCTTGTCCATTTGAGTAGGTATATTAATGTCATGTCTGGTTTGATGGATTCATATCATAAGTTTGTCTTACTATAGGGGAGAGAGAGCACAGCAGTTAACTTCCAGGTTCTGTATTTGCTTGTGCTGCTGGCTTGGTGCTTTAATACAAACAGATTATTTCACTTACAAGCCTCACTTTCTTCACCTGAAAAGTATTTCTTCTTTTAATGGGCACGATGGGGAGAAGGGCAAAGATTTGGCTTAAGTGTTTATATGAAGTAATGAGTGATTTGTGAATGCCAAGATGATACTCTCTCTCACTCATTTTCCTCTGTAGTCCTCCCAGATGGAAATGAAAGGGTTTCATTTCTCCGATGGTAAACAGAGCATGTCCTCCGGAGGGTCTGTACCATCCCCACACACCTACAGGTGAGATGTTCACAGGACTTGGGCTCCTTAGGATGGGGGAGACATGGTGCGCCCATCATCCCTGTGCAAGATCAAGCTGGCTTTTCACATCTAGAGTGTGCTCACTTCAGTCCAAATACTTATGTCTAAATGCATGGGCATGGCTTTCATTTTGGATGTGGGCCAGTGTGTGTATCTGACCTGGTGCTGTGTGGGAAGTGCATGAAGTTACTTGTTCACTGAGTCTCAAACACAGGTTGGAGTTGGTTTGTGCTTTTGTTCCTTGTGAAGGTGGGAAATCTGAGGATCACTGTATAAATGTTCATGGTCCTGAAGATGGGAGTGCTCATGTCTAGACAGATCAGGTCATTGAGGCTTTTGGGTCACTCAGTTAATTTATTTTTTTCCTCATAACTAACCCGTGTGTTGTCGTTTGGACTGTGGAGCTCATTGATCTGCACAGCACAGACTTGAACCCTGTCTATTGCTGCTTTGCTGCCTTGTTTTCTTTCACACATGAATAAGGCTCTCATTCCATTGTAGAATTTACTCCATGAATGTTGTCGACTCTTCGATTTCCAGGCCTAGCTCTGCCAGCCCCAGCGGGAAGCCGTCAGGACCAGCAGTGAGCATGGGCTCTGTGCAAGGACACTACGTACAGCAGGTAGTGTACCTGAGTTCTTTGTACAGCCCAAAAATACCTGCTCTTCCACACTCTTGTGCTTGTGCCTTGGGCTGCAGAGGCAAGGCAGAAAGGCCTGTGTAACTGAAGCTCCATGTGGAAGCAGATATTTTTCCCCCTGGGTAGGTGGGTGTTTTACTGAGTCCAGAAGTAATTCTGTGTGATTTGAAAGTCAGGAGAGATTAGAGGATTACCTGTTCTACTGTGGAGTTTTTATGTTACTTGCATTGCTAAATATGCGAGACACTGATGTCCTTAAATGTGAGGTGTTACAGGAGCAGATTTGATGTCTTGCATGAGTGATGGTCACAGGTTGCTTGTTCTGCCTGCCTAGAGGTGTCTGTCCTAGCTAATGCTTTGGTTTTTATGTCAAAAGGCAAAGCAGCGGGTGGACGATAACAAAGCCAGTCTAGGAGCAGTGAAGCTGCAAGAAACAGCCTCCACAAACCAGATGAAGCCAGTGCGCACAGGAGCGATCAAACCTCAGGCAGTCAAAGTGGAGGAGAGCAAGGCCTAGGAGCACCTCTGATGCCCAGCTGGTCCTGCTGCCTGAGAGGCACCACAGCTTAGACTGGACCCCACTGGATCTCCTGAAAATCTCACCAGATCTATCCCCACCCCACACTGACTGACTACAGCGACATCATTCAAGCCCCTCTCCCAACAAAGCAGTTTGAAACAGTGGATATGACATTGACCTGCTTGCTTTAAACAAACCAATCATGTGACTTTTAAGTGGCTTTAGCCATTTTTTTTTTTATTCCCACCCCATGCCCCATCCACAGGTAGCTGTGATCGCTCACTTGGCAAAGCCCGTCCTTCTCCTTCCCAACTTCTGTCTCAGCAGAGTGGCAACTGGGGGAGAGGGGTTAGTTTGAGGTTTTTCATTTTAAAGGCAGCTGAGGTTTTTACAAAAAAGCTGTATCTTTGTTTATAGCAGAACTTTTATATGTTCTCTCCTTCCCCCCTTCTTTCTGCTTTCCTCATTCCTTTCAGAAAAGAATTCCCTTCAGCTAAAATGATGTTCTGACAAAACTCTGCTTAGTTTTGTATATGGTTCTGTGCTATGTTGAGAGTTCGAGTTTGTTTGGGTGTATTTCCCCAGGTGATTTAGCCTTTCAGGCTATTTGATTAAAAAAAAACAGGACAGTTACGGCATTTGTTAATTTTTCAGTATTCTTGTTTTAAGCTAGAAGCAGTGCTTGCATTAGGAGTAAATGTGTACTAAAGACACATAGGACATCAGTGCATAAATCCTGAAACTTGTACCACTTCAACACAGCTTGGGGGTGCTTCGTGCACAACAAAATTTGGCATTTTCATTTTAAGGAAAAAACCCAAACCACTGAATTTCTATTGCAAACTCATACAGATCTAGGTGTTTGATTTTCCCTTTTTCTGGGTTTCAGATTATTTTTAGTGACTGCAAAACACACATCAAAATGTAAATCATAGATTTACAAAACGTAACATTTGTTAGGAAGAAAAAAACTTCTCCTCACAGCACATGAGTCAGAAGAGTTGGCTAGAGCCAACGGGTCTGTATGGACTACTTTTTGTAGTTGTGATGCTCTCTCATGCTCCCAGCCTTCGCTGCTTGAATTCTTCATGTCTCCTGAGACTTGTCCTATATTGTGTTCATCCCTTGGGGCTGCTCTCCTAAGCTTTGCTCTTTTCCCCAAGTCTTGCTTTTCCTCTAATCCACGGCCTTTTGTAAAACTTGCATAGAAGCATGTTGGTAAGGGAGCCCCTCTGCAAGGCACACTTGGAACCTCCTGTTTTGGGTTGGAAGTGCGTGGTTACAGAGGCAGTTTGGAATCATCCTTCTCCTCTCCTTCCCCAGGTGAACAGCAAAGGGTTCTTTACTCTGATGCAGTTGCATATAGTGTGTGTGCAGCATCGTCACCTCACCACTCCTCTCCAGTATTTGATGATCTACACAAGGAAGATCCCAGTGGGAGAGGTTGGGTTTTATTTCTTTGGCTGTTTGGTTTTGGTTTATGTGAGCGTGTGTGTGCGTGTGCGTGTGTACGTAGATTTTTTAGGATGGACTTAAAAGTTCCTGAAAGGGCTTGGAGTCCTTCACCTGATGGTAGTCTAAAGTAAAAACTGCTTTCAGCTAACTTGGTTTGTGTTGTTTAGCTCCTTCAAAATATAAAGTAGGCTGGTCACTCTGAAGTGAGGGACAGAACCATTTTTTGAGATGGTAGCTTGCTCATGGGCTGTGCATTGGCCTCTGCTGGATGGCAGAAAATCATTTGGTGGTGGTTCCAAAGAAGATACTTTGAACAAAGAATGTATTCGGGAAGGGATCTGAAAGGTGTTCTTGTTTCTTTGCTTTTTTTTTTTTTCCCCCTCTCCCCTTTCTGGAAAAAGATCCTTTGTAACTTTGTAAGGATGCATTTGAAGTTTTAAGCTAGGCATAAATATGATTTTTATATAGTAGCTTTAAAGAGCTTAGAAACCTAAACTAACTTAGGCATAGTAATGTCCCCTCTCCACAGGTGTCCCCATGGATTGTGGCAGAGAACCCGAAGGGAAAGGGATAGGATGGTACTTTAAGAAAAAATAAGAGCTCTTTTTTTCTTAGGTTTTATGGGTTTTAATTTCAGAGCAGAGTGTGCCAGCATCTCTCTAGCATCCTCCTTTAAAGTACAGGGTTTGAGATTTAGCGACAAATTTTTCCCCAACCTTCAGACATCTCCCAGACCTGCATCCTCATCTGCTAGTCCTGCTCCCAGTGTTTTCCAAAGATTGCACCACCAGTAAGTCATCCCACCCTCATTTCTATTTTCTCCTTTGAAATACCATTAACAGCAGAATTGTCTGTTTGGGATTTTTTTATTATCCTTCTGCCCAGCTGGCCCTAGCTAATACAAGCGCAGAATCTAACTAATGGCTAAAGAGACTTACCTGAGCCCCCCTCTTCTCATCTCTTCCCTACTCTAGACACACTACTTCAGCTTTACAAAGACACTAACCTCCTTCCTCCCACCTGTGTGACTTCAAAATGGTCAAACGTGTTGGAGAAACTGGGTTATTGCAAGATCCAAGTTACTGCAGTCCCTCTGGTGTAAATGCCATCAGAACTACAAAACTTCCTGTTGAAAAAGGTCACCCTTCTTTCTCTTTAAATTCCCTCCATTCCTTCCCCCCAACAGAATAAAACACTAGAATTTATTTATACGTATTTGATGTTGTAGGTCTAGGTGAAAAAGTAATTGTTTCACTGCTCTATTTATATATTATGTCTGAATTATTCTGTGCAGGAAAGGCCAAGAAATGCATGTGAGCTTCATTCCATTCCTCAACTTTGCGTGACTGTCAGCTGCAGTTGCCAAGACTCTCTCTCACTTAGTGGAGTTTTGTGTGATGGAAAGCAGTTTTAGAGCCCAAATTTCTACGGTGCAATATCCTTCTCTGGCATATATTTTTGCTTGTTTGTTTGTTTAAAGCTAGTCCAAGGTTAGTGCAGTTTGTGGTGCTCTGGAGTCAAAAGGAAAAGCCTCTGATCATCCTCAAAGGAGCAGAAATGCCGAGGGAGCTGGAATGCTGATAAAAATCCAGCGTGGAGAGGAGGATGGAGATGCACAGAATGTATCAGTGTGGTAACAGAGGGTCCTTGTGCTTGCTGTCTGTGCTGCTGAAGGGTTGATTTATTGCTGGTTTATTCCTTTGTGAGTTGCTTTTGCTTTGACTGGAAGTCAACTACCAAACTGCAGGCTCCTTCTGCTGGGAAAGGTGCAGGGTGCAGAGGGAGGGAAAGGTGGAACCCATCTTTCCAGCAGCAGCGGGTGAGGCAGGAATGTTCAGAGGCTGACTCTGCTGCTCGTGTTCAGCAGAGGGGCTGAAGCATCTGTGTGATCAGCTCCCTGTCACACAGTGAGCCATGGCCAGCAGCTCCAGTCAGTGCTGCTTTCCCCACCCCTTCTCCTGTTAGCTCTTAATTTAAAAACAAATCAACATTGAAGTCTGGGAAGAAAAAAAAAAAAAAAAAGAGGGGAAAAAAGGCACTCCAGTATATTTTAAATGACAAGCAGAAGCAGCACAGTCACCATTGCTGTTGATGTTCCATAGCTTGCTCCTGGCTGTGCCAGCTGTGCAGTGTCAGCACCTCTGGATGTGTTTGCTGCCTGTGTCCCTCCCGTGTGTGTGTGTGTTCACACAGAGGCACTCACTCCCTCCATCAGCACCTTCCCTGCAGGAATGCTGCAAAGCCTCCAGCTGTGCTGTGCTTCCTGTGCATTCACAGGTAGCTATTCCAGATGAGCCCAGTGTCTTTGCTGTGTCTCACCTCTTGGCCACTCCAGTCCCGTTGCAGCCAGCACCCCTGCATGCCAGGACCTCCTTCTGTTGCCTTTTCTTATCCCTCCCTTCTGCTCCAGGCTGGTTAAGCACAGGTGAATTCCTTGTAGCACTCATTATATTTTATTCGGCAGCCCAGTTTCTTCATGAGGAAGTTGTGTTTGTGAATAAAATTTAATTTAGGACAGCCACCAGCATGCTCAGTTGTGGCCCATGGACAGAAAAGGTGTGTTTTGCTGAAGCGAAAAAGAGACAGCAGAGTCCAGCTATTTTTGTTGTTTAATTTTATTAAAGGACCACCAGCTTTCCCCCGTGGCCATAGACACTCCTTTGGGTTTAGTGGCTTGTTCTGGCTGCTCCAGATGTCCTTGACTGTCCCCCCAGGAATCACAGCTGCAGCAGTGAGGCGCTCACCCTTTAGCATGTCTCGAGGCATTGTCCTTAGCTGGAATCCTCCCTCTGGTTCTGTATAAATTGCATTTGTTGTTTCTCAAGGGGATACTGTCCTCCTTAAAGCTTTTAACTTCATGACCTGTATAGTAAATTTTTTTTGGCCTTTCCTCTCTTTGTCTTTTCATGTAGACCAGATATTTGAAAGGGCAGACGATGGATAATTGTGTAACGTGCAACCTGTTTATATTTTTTGGAAACTTTTACTCGGACCGGAATTCGAATCACGGAATCACCAGGCCAGTTGTGGCACACTCTTTATTGCCCTTCTCCTCGTTTCAGTACCTATTGTTTCTCCTTTCAAATATGTGATTGTATTAGCTCTTTCCATATGAAAGAATTCTCCTTATTTAAATAAAAAAAAAAACTAAAAAAAATAAAGCAGGTTATGCTTTTCTCAAATCCCCCAGTTCCTTGTCTGGTTATTTATTTAATAATAATAATAAAAAAACAAAACAAACAAACGAAAAAAAAATTTAAAAAAAATAAAGCCCAGGTTTTTAAGGTTTGTGTGAATGTCCCAGGGTAGGGCTGGGGAGGGACACAGTGTTTGTGGTGCCCTGGGCTCAGGTGCTGGCGGGTCCCTCACAGCCGCCATGGCGGGAAGGCCGGGCCCGCTCGCCCTGCGCGCCGTTGCCACGGCAACACCGGGGTTTCCTGCTTCCGCCTACGCGTGCGTCTGACATCACATCCGGCAGCGCCAGGTAGGGGGCGGGTGGGGTGCGGCGCGCGGAACGGCC
>VZTZ01040848.1:57959-71065 GCA_013400955.1 Drymodes brunneopygia | reverse complement strand
ACTGGCTCTGACACACCTGGGCAGGCTGTAACACACCTGGGTGAGCTCTGACACACCTGGGCTGGGTCTGACACACCTGGGTGAGCTCTGGCACACCTGGGCTGAGCCAGCAGCAGCCCCCGCAGGGGATGGAGCACGGGCAGAATCCCAGGATATTCCTCTTTCCCCTGCCGAGCACCAGACCCCCCCCTCAGGTTTGTCAGGGCCGCTGTGACCCCAAAACTCGGGAATTCTGCTGCCCTCTGATCCCAAAAGGCAGCGGGAGCTGTTCCAGGTGCTGCCGGCAAACGCGGGGCAATGAAAGGAGATGAAGGCAAAGCCCTCAAGGGGTCGTGCTGAGGATTATTTCTCTGAACCAATTAAGCATGCAAATTAATTTCCTGAGGGGATGGTGCTTTATTAGGAAACAGCTTTTGCACAGACCCTGGAGTTTGTGATTATTGTGGGTTTTTTCCCCCCGAATTTGTTGTGATGCTGCCATCCCAGCAGGGACAGCGTTTGCTCAGTCGGGCTGGGCTTTTCCAGAGCAGCTCCTGAGTGATTCTGCTGAGAGCAGACAAATCCTAAACTGACTGAAAAGGAGGAATCCCAACCAAAACTCCACAGCTGCCCCTAAAGCAGGAACAGGGAGGTCGTTGTGTCAGCTCTGGGTCAATCCCTGACTCCATCAGAGGCACCAGGAGGGCTCTGCAGGGCATTAATGCACCCTAAAAATGTCCTTTACTCTTCAGACCCCAAACCTTGCTCTGAGCAGGCTGTAAATGATCCCCTGGATCTGTAAATGATCTCCTGGATCTGTAAATGATCTGGATCTGTAAATGATCCCCTGGATCTGTAAATGATCTCCTGGATCTGTAAATGATCCCCTGGATCTGTAAATGATCTCCTGGATCTGTAAATGATCTCCTGTAAATGCTGAAAGAAGCAGGAATCGTAATAAGCCTAATTTATATTTGTTTTTTTTTCTTTTCCTCTCCCCTCCAGCACAAATATAAAATTATCCTCTGCAGCAGAGGTGGGCCCTTTCCAAGAGGATCCGAGCTGCCCTGAGATCCCCTGAAAAGCTAAACTTGGTATTAAGAGCTCAGGCTGAGCCCATAAAAGAAGGGGAGAGGAATTCCTTGTTCCATGGCTCCATAATTCCATATATAGGGCGGAGAGGGATGAACACAGCTCTGGTTTCGGGGATGGGGTTGAGCCAAAAGGACTTTTTGGAGGGATTTCCATGAGTGAGTGGCTCCAGCAGGGCCTTTCTGGGAAGTTTTCCCCCTGATGTGCAGCCTGATGTGTTCCAGATGAGGAGCTGGGAGCTCTCACTGGAAAGTCACCAATGAAGAGAACAGAGAGGGGGGGAAAAAACCAAAAAAAAAAGTTATTTTCTTGCTCGTAGCCCAAACGTGGTGTTTTTCTAATTGCACCAAATGAGGGGCTGCTAACGAGGCTCTGCTCTAATGAAAGGACAGCCAGGGATGTGTGGATGTGCCACCACAAGTGCTGGGATCTCCTCAGGGGCCAACCCAGCCTGGGAGAAAAGTTCAGGAATGATCCAAACTTCCCTCATCCCATCCTCTGCTTTTTACCATCAGGCACCTCCTGAATCATCACCCTCGGTGATAATGAAATTTTACTCAGAGAAAATTGATTTTCCCCATTAAAAAGTTCCTCTGAAGTGGCTGGGATTTAAAGCAGTGAGAGGTGTGGAGGACCAAGGCTGAAAATAAAATGTCCCTGAATATAAGCAGAGCTGAAAATAAAAATGTCTCCGAGCCTAATCATATTAAGGGTTTGAATTAGAGCCTAAATGGGGTTGAATTTTAGCAGCTTTTGAAAGATGCACTTCCCAGAGCTCATCCTGGAGAGGATCCTTGGAGCAGGAGATTTAATGAACTTCCTGGAAGGCTCAGAGCTCCCAGGTGAGATCTGGGACGCAGCAAGCATTTCCATGGATGCCAAAAAAACCCCAGAGCACCCCAGGCCTGCCAGGGAGGGGCTCAGGAAGGGCAGGGGAGGGGATCCCCAACCCTGCAGTGCCTCAGGTGGGGGGGACAGGGCAGGGAGAGGAGGCAAAACTCCCACCAGGCTGGGGAGGAGATGGAATTGATCCTGATTTTCCAAACTGTAACTCACACCAGGCTGAGGAGGAGATGGAATTGATCCTGGTTTTCCAAACTGTAACTCACACAAGGATGTGGAGGAGCTGGAATTGATCCTGATTTTTCAAAATCTAACTCACACCAGGCTGGGGAGGAGCTGGAATTGATCCTGGTTTTCCAAACTGTAACTCACACAAGGAGGTGGAGGAGATGGAATTGATCCTGGTTTTCCAAACTGTAACTCACACAAAGCCATGGAGGGGCTGGAATTGATCCTGATTTTCCAAACTGTAACTCACACAAAGCCATGGAGGGGCTGGAATTGATCCTGGCTTTCCAAACTGGAGGAGGAGGAGGAGGAGGAGGAGGTGAGTTCCTGGCCAGCCCGTGGGAATGAGCCCTGCCTGGTGGTGGAGGAGCCCTGAGTGTCCCCAGAGCCAGCCCAAAATCCCACCAGCAATCCCATTTTAAACCAGGGGAACAGCAAAGGTGTCAGAGCTCAGTGCTGGAAGAACTCCCCAAACCCCCCAGGCCAGAACTCCCACCCGAGGAGCCCAGAGCTGTGACCCTCTGCAGGGATGGTGGAACCTCAAAATGCAGCATCTCCTCCAGAAAATCCGTGCCAAAACCATGCAAAAAACCTTCACTCCCCTGGCACATCCAGAGCAGCCACACTGGAGGTGACATAAAAGAGAGCACCTTGCCTTGCAGCATTAAAATCCCAGCAGAAAATACAACAGATCTGCCCCTCAGAGCCTGCCAGCTGATCTGAACAGGCCCAGAGCACAGGAGAGAGCTGAAATCAGGCAGACAGAAACCTCTTCCAGCCCTCCCTCCCCTCAGCCCCACAGTTTATGGTCTCATATTTTATTGACGAGGCTGCCTTTGGTGAAAGTGCCCTGGCACGAGTGGTTATGGATGTGCATCGTCTGCCCCGTGGAAGCCATTAACTCATTAAAATAATCGCCCTAATTTGATTGTTAAAGTGATTAATAGGGCGAGAGTTAAAAGGAAATTAATGCTCCAAATTGAAGCAGAAAAAAATAACCCGGGCGGGATTGATGTGGGAGCAGCAAGGTGCAGGCTCTGCTTAATGAGCCTTGGGGAGCTGAAGAGAGAAAATCCCTCTGTGAAACCTGCCTGGAATGGTTTGGGACCTGCTGGAATGGTCTGGGACTGCCTGGAATGGTCTGGGACCTGCCTGGAATGGTTTGGGACTGCCTGGAATGGTCTGGGACCTGCCTGGAATGGTTTGGGACTGCCTGGAATGGTCTGGGACCTGCCTGGAATGGTTTGGGAGCTGCTGGAATGGTCTGGGACTGCCTGGAATGGTTTGGGAGCTGCTGGAATGGTTTGGGACCTGGAGCACAAAGTTCTGCCCAGGCTTTGCCCAAGCCCTAAAATTGAAGGGCGGGGATTTACCTTATTTTTTTTTTTTTCATTTCTAGTTTTTTTAGATTTTTCTCCCAACCTGAAGGTTTCAGCTGAGCTCCAGTGGGAATTCCTGGGCTGGAGCACTCCAAGGTGGGAGCAGCTCTCACTCGGAGTCAAGAGCTCTGTTGTAGGATTGTCAGCCAGCAGGCAGAGCCTCAGGATTAATCAGAAAATGATGTGTTTATGGCCCCAGTGGAAGGGGAGGCAGACTCAGGGCTGCAGCAGGAATCGTTTGTCTCTCTTTTGTCCAAGCCAGGATGAGGCTGCAGAAGTTGCTCTGATTTCCTCTGTCGGAAGTGTCTGGGGCAGCTCTGAGAGAGCAAAACCTCCCCTGCTGCTCCTGAGAGCAAAATCAATGCCTGCAGAAACCGCCAGGAGCTGGGAGGGCTGGAACCTCCGGGTCCTGAAGGCATCACACAGGGCTGTGAATTCAATCCATGGCTCTGCCTTCACTGCCCTGGGCTGCTGCTGGGGGCTGATGGAAAATCCACATTTTCAGCAGGGATTTGGGGTGTGTTTGACCCTGCTCTATTCCCTCTTTGTGCAGGGGACTGGTGGAAAATCCAGATTTTCAGCAGGGATTTGGATGGGTTTGACCCCATTCTGTTCTCTCTTTTTGGAAGGGACTGATGGAAAATGCAGATTTTCAACAAGGATTTTGGGTGTGTTTGACCCCTCTCTGTTCCCTCTTTCTGCAAGGGACTGGTGGAAAATCCGGATTTTCAGCAGAAATTCTGGGAGTGTTTGACCCCTCTCTGTTCCCTCTTTCTGCAGGAGATTCATGGAAAATCCAGATTTTCAGCAGAAATTCCGGGAGTGTTTGACCCCACTCTGTTCCTTCTTTCTGCAGGGAATTCATGGAAAATCCAGATTTTCAGCAGGGATTTTGGGTGTGTTTGACCCCACTCTGTTCCCTCTTTCTGCAAGGGACTGGTGGAAAATCCGGATTTTCAGCAGAAATTCTGGGAGTGTTTGACCCCTCTCTGTTCCCTCTTTCTGCAGGAGACTGGTGGAAAATCCAGATTTTCAGCAAGGATTTGGGTGTGTTTGACCCTGCTCTGTTCCCTCTTTGTGCAGGGAATTCATGGAAAATCCAGATTTTCAGCAGGGATTTGGATGGGTTTGACCCCATTCTGTTCCCTCTTTTTGGAAGGGACTCATGGAATATCCAGATTTTCAGCAGGGATTTTGGGTGTGTTTGACCCCGCTCTGTTCCCCCTTTCTGCAGGGAGATCTGGTGGAAAATCCAGATTTTCATTCAGGATTTTGGGTGTGTTTGACCCCGCTCTGTTCCCCCTTTCTGCAGGGGACTGGTGGAAAATCCAGATTTTCATTCAGGATTTTGGGTGTGTTTGACCCCGCTCTGTTCCCCCTTTCTGCAGGGGACTGGTGGAAAATCCAGATTTTCATTCAGGATTTTGGGTGTGTTTGACCCCTCTCTGTTCCCTCTTTCTGGATCTGGAGCTCCAAGGATATTCTGGGGATGTTTTTAAGTGCAGAGCCAAAGGGACAGAGCTGGAGTTGAACACTGATTAATCCCAAACTGGAATAATGGGGGCAATTTGTAATCACAGCCTCGGGGTCCTGCAATCACCAGCAGCTCCCACCAGCCTGGCCCTGCTCCTCTGGGGCACATGGAAAAGGAGAAAATGAGTTTTCTTCTGGTTCTTGATGTTCAGCTGAACTTCCTTGGACTTGCCAGGAGCACTTTTTCCCTTGAATTCCTAAAAATATCTAAAAATCGTTTAAAACACCAGGCTGAGATGTCTCAGCACTTCCCCAGGATGGGTTCTTCAGGAAAAGAAAACACTGAGCAGCAGATCTGTAACAACCTCTTCCCAAAGGCATTTCCAGCAGCCTGTTCCTGTCCTGCTGCCTGTGCTTTTCTTTCATCAGAGCCACAAAAACCAGGGCTGGCTCAGGGAAGCTGCCAAATCCCAACATGGAAATTTCCCCATCCCTGGAAGTGTCCAGGGCCAGGCTGGATGGGGTTTGGGGTGGTGGGAGGGGTCCCTGCCTGCCCTTGGGCTGAAAGGAAGAAAAGAGAGGAATTCCTGCCCAGGGGAGGGGGGTTCTCCTCTGATTTTCTGATCTGTGTCGAGCTGGAGCAGCAGAGGTGTTTATGAACTGACAGGATCCTGTTTCTCAGGGGCCCCAGATGGAAAATAAACCTGGCAGCTCGTTGGGAACGGGAGCTCGGCAGCACCGAGGATTTTCCACCAGCGGCTGAGGATAATCGAGGCCATTCCAGGGAGTGTTTGAGGAGCCCCAGGGGGCTCTGGAGCAGCCAGAGCAGCGGCTCTGCCCAAGCCAGAGCCCTCGGAAGGAACAGATTCATTCAAACATCCAAAAATGGGAATCACTCCCATCTATTTTAGGAACTAAACCTCGCTCAAATGTCATCTTCCTCGAGTGCCATCCGGAGGGACAACGACACAGACAAGAACCCATTCCTGGTGTAAATTATCCATCACACCCCATGCATCTTCCTCCTGAAGGTGGGATTTGCTGTGACACTGTGACTCTGTCACTGCTGCCTGTGTCACCGACAGTTCCAGGTGACACCAGTGACACCCAGGCAGCCCCAGGGAGTGCTGGCAGGCTCCAGGGGGGCTGGGGATCAAACTCCAGCCAGGAATGAGGGGCATGGATCAGACTCCCACAGCTCCAGGTGCTCCCATCCCCTGGGACAAACCCCGAGCTGCTCCTGACCCCAACCCTGCCCCAACCTCAGCCCTGCAGGGCAGCTCTGCCCCGGGGCTGGATTTCCTCTGCCTGGGAGCTCAGGGTGCATCTCCCAAGGAAAAATTTCCCAAGGAGGATGGAGTAAAACTGGGAGGATGCTCCAGCCAGTTCCTAATTCCCCTCAGTTAATGAAACTGCAGTAACCTGCAGCTCTCAGGGCTGCTTGAATGAGCCTGGGTCCGTGTGCCAGAGGAGAGCAGGACCCCAAAGCTGAGCTCTGACAGCCTGGCTCTGCTGCCAGGGGATTCTACAAACCCCAGAGGGCACAGCAGCCTCAGTCCTGCAGGGCAGCTCTGCCCCGGGGCTGGATTTCCTCTGCCTGAGAGCTTAGGGTGCATCTCCCAAGGAGGATGGAGAAAAGCTGGGAGATTGGAGCAGCCAGTTCCTGATTCCCCTCAGTTAATTAGACTGCAGTAACCTGCAGCTCTCAGGGCTGCTAAAATGAGCCTGGGTCTGTGTGCCAGAGGAGGAATCCCAGAGCAGGACCACACATCTGAGGATTTGGTGTCCCATATCTGAGCTCTGGCAGCCTCTGACAAACACACTCTGTGTGCCAGAGCAGGAATCCCAGAGCAGGACCCCAAACCACGCTCTGACAGCCTGGCTCTGCTGCCAGGGGATTCTCCAAACCCCAGAGGGCCCAGGGGAGGACAGACCGTCCCTCTGGTGCCCCAGGAAGTGAAGTGACATCAGTAATTGCATCAGGGAGCTCTCAGGCTTAACCGGGTTAGGCGGGACCTTATCTCCCTGCGAGCTGCAGCAGCAGAGAGCTCAGCAGATTCGATTAAGGGGCTGCCTGACGTCAGCCCATTCGCCAGGAAAAGCAGGGATTTGGGGGGCAGCCGGGGGGGTTTCAGCTCCCTGTGCCTGCCTGCAGCAATCCCATTCATCCCAGCACAGTTTTCCCTCTGTCTCTGTGGGTTTTGCACCCTCCCTTTGCCCCCCTTCTGCTGTGGGTGATGTTTTTAAAGCTGAAATTCAAGTTTTCCCACCTGCCCATAATGGGATCCAGCATCCTCCAGCAGCAAGTGGAGGGTCTGGATCTGTCACTTGGCATAACATTAAAAAAAATAACATTTACCCCACGTTTTTTGGGCTGTGAATTGTGAATTAAATTGCCCTGTGATGCAAAGGCCAGCTCATCTCCAGCTCCTGCTAAAGATCAGGATTTTAGCATTTCCTGACAGGCCTGTGGCATCCCATGGAACACCAGGAAAGGCAATTTGTTACTCTGCCAGTGCTGACATTAAATATTCCCCTTTTTGTGCTGACCACACATCAACAACGAGCCAGACCTGGGCACAAAACTGGGTCAAAAAAACCTCTCCTCTTGTCTCCCCCAGTTCAGCCCCAAATTTGTGTATTTATGATTCCCACGCGGAAATCCCAGAAGGGAAACCTTGTTTTTCAGGTGTTTGGGAAGTGCTAAATATCTCCGATCCACTGTCAGCATTGTTTGCTGTCGTCAGCCCCGCCAGGCTTTGAGATGAAAGCCTCAAACGGAGAAGAAAATCGAGGGGAGAGAAATTCCGGAGGGGAGCACGGTTTGTGATGCTGATCTGCTGCGGGGATGTGCCATCAAAGCCCTGCCCTTTGTGTCCGCAGGCAACGCAGGCGTTTTTTCCTCCTTTAAATATCACTTCAAGAGCATCGAGTGTGCGCTGCCCGCAACCCCCTGGAAAGCCCCGGAACCGGGACAGCCTCGGGAGAGAAAGAGAGAAAAAGGATCTCTGCTTGCTTGTTTTTTTTTTTGTTTCTACCTTGCCCTGTTATTTATTATCAGCTGCTGGCAGGTACACACGCAGCCTCCCCGGGGGCCAGAGTGGAGAGACAGCAATGAGTTTATTCAGATGCTGCTGTCTCTGATGCGCTCTAAAATTAGATTTTTGTCTCCCCGCATTCCGTGTTTGGATGCAAAGCAGTGACAAGGATTTCTCTCTCCCTCTCTTTTTCTGTATAATCCACATTCAGAGGGTGGGAGCTGCTCCCGTTTTTTGACAGAAATGGGAGGAAAAATAGAGGGGGAATAAAAAAAATGCATCCTGAGGGTCCCAGGTGCCAGATCCATCAGCAGGAGGGGATGTGGGCTCGGAGCCAGCCCTGCTTGCAGCTGCTAAATCAGGAAGGAAGGGGAGCTGCTCCCCTGCACCCCCAGGGAGCTGAGCCACCAGCAGGCTGCTCCCAAGGGACAGGATAATAATAGTAATAATAATAATAATAATAATAATGATAAGAATAAGAATAAGAATAAGAATTAAGAAGAGGAAGAAGAAGAAGAAGAGGAAGAAGAAGAAGAAGAGGAAGAAGAAGAAGAAGAGGAAGAAGAAGAAGAAGAGGAAGAAGAAGAAGAAGAGGAAGAAGAAGAAGAAGAGGAAGAAGAAGAAGAAGAGGAAGAAGAAGAAGAAGAGGAAGAAGAAGAAGAAGAGGAAGAAGAAGAAGAAGAGGAAGAAGAAGAAGAAGAGGAAGAAGAAGAAGAAGAGGAAGAAGAAGAAGAAGAAAAAGAAGAGGAAGAGGAAGAAGAAGAAGAAACTGAGGGATTAAGGCTGAGCACAGGAGGAGAGGGAAAACGTGCTGGTGAGGGGAGATAAATGGGGCAGCAGCAGGAATGGCCGTGGAGGGAGCACAGACGGACACAGGGAGGTTTTTCTGGAATTCTGTTTCATCTCCATCGACCGAACAAGCCCTGCCTTTGCTCAGCCCCTCTGGGCCCCCTTTCACAATGATCCACCTGCCATTTGTCACTGTTTAGGGAGGTTTTCTCCCCTCATTTCCTCGCAGAAAGCTTGGGAGGTAATTAACAACATCACAAATAACTGCACCAGGTGCAAATTCCCCCTGGCTTTGGCTGCAGAAGAGCCAGGCTGGGCTCTGAGTGAAGCCCAGGGAAGCTGAGCCTTTCCCCAGGCCTGCCTGTTCCACTTAAAACGTGCTCCCAACAAGGTCAGTCCATTACAGGAAACCCGAGTTAGAGGCCCCTTTGTTTACTGTGTTACACAAATTCAATTTGTCACAGAGCTGGCTTTATGAATTAGGAATGAGGGACGTTAGCAAAATTAAATGATAAGGCCTTGCCTGGGCGTGCGTTGCAGCCGAGATCAGGCTGATAAATTGGAGCAGGATTTGGTGGGCTACAACAAAGGCAAATATGTAAAAAAAAATCAGTTTTGGGCGTGAATGTCTTTTATCTTCTTCTTCTTCCCTTGTGGTACAGAAAACTGAAAAACCATGGAAACACATCCAGCTCACCTGAGATGGGCTGGGGAAAAGTGGGATGGGTTTGTGGCCTTGTGGAGCAACTGTGTGAGAATATTGTGGTTTGTGACCTTCCAGGGCATTGTTTACCTGTTCCCATAATAGGTGGAATAACCCAGGTGATTGGGGCACACTGTGGTGAACATCTTTCCTGTTTCTATGAGGTTCTGTCCTGTCTGTGTGCTGGGATTGAAGGGATTTTCACTGCACAATGAAGGGCTTTGCCCTTCTCCATCCTGTGCCAATTCCATACCCTTGTTTGAACACTGCTCCTTCCTGGCTGGGCTGTCCCAGGCAGGGGTGAGGAATGTCCTGTTTGGCTCTCTCAGGGAGATGAATGCAAAGTGCAGGAGCATTTCCATCTCCCTCCCTGCTGCACCTGCTCTGGGGTTGATCTGGCACAAGTCACTGCTCTGCTGACACCCAGATTTATGGAGCTGGAGGCACCTGGCTCTCGAGGGATTGCTGCTTGGGAGAGAAAAATGTTTTGCTTCGCATGGTTTGGCCTTGCTTGGGGGGAAAAAATAAAAAAAAAAACTTTGAATTTTTCTTGCTGAGCTCTGTTCCTGACTGTTTTCATCACAAAAAAAAAAATCCCCAAAAAACTTGCCTTCAGTACTGGGGGAGTGAGAGAGGAGGAGAGGAACAAAGCAAGGGAGGAATCATTACAAAAGACACGGCGAATTATTCAGCTGCTGTGACATGGCCAGAGGGGGAAAGAGGAAAGTTCCTTGGCTGGCTGGAGTTGGAAACTTCCTGCCTGTCACTGTGCAGAGAAAACCCTCAGATATTTCATGTTAATTGTCACTTAGGAAAAATTTCATCCTTTCCAGGGGAGAAGCAGCCCTGCAAATGCTTCAGGAGCAATTCCCATTTCCTGAGAATGACACCTGAACCAAAAGGAGTTTCTCTCTCCCTTTTCCTTCTTGCCACAAAGAGAGGGTGAAAATTTCAGGGAAAACCCACCTTTTGCAGCAGAATGTGCATGGATTGATTTCCCAGAGCTGCTGCTGCTCGTCAGGTGCTATCTCAGTTAATCCCATCTCAGTTTTCCCAACGTTCCTCTCCAAGTCCACAGAAATTCATTACCCAGAGAACCCCAAGCAGAGCAAAGGCTTCTTTCATCACTTGTTGGACAAAATCTGAGTCAAGCAGCCCTGGCTCTGAAAGTCTTGGTCTCTAAGCAGGCAGATAATGAGAAATTTAATGCTGGGAGACAGGAGCCAGCTCTGAAAGGTTACAGGAGTGGGCACTGAACCCAGAGCAGCAGCACAGGGACCTCAGGCTCCTCCCTGCCCTGCCCAGAGTGTCCAGGAGGAATTGCTGGGAGGTGGAAATTCATTATTTTATCTTTGCAAAGCACAAATACCTTAACTAGAAGCATCATGTCAAGTTTTGCCAAATTTTTGTCCCTGTAACGTCTCATGAAACTCTCAGTTCTGTTTTCTAGGCCATGGATTTTGAGGAGGAAAAGCTCTTTAGATGATTCTCTGTAAAGAGGGCAAGGGAGGCACTCACAGGATGCACTTTTGGCAGCCTCGAGGTGACTCAGGAAAGTCCCCAGGCTGTGAAACCTGCAAGGATTTGGGGAAAGCTTTGCCCAGAAAGAGCATCAAGGAGCAAGGAAGAGATCTGAGACAACAGCATGAAATTAAAATGTGCGTGGTTAAGAGAGCTCTCTGGGAAAAGCAGAGCAACTGGGATGAACAGGAGGGTTTGCACCCAAATAATCAGGCAAAGAAAGGAGGCTGAATCCCTGGAGATGAGAAATGAGCTTTGCTGTGGCCTCTCCAGAAGTTGTTGGTGCTTAAAATGGTGCCAAAACTTGAAATTCTGCAGAAAGACCTCACCAGGACCTCGGAGTCTTTTTCCTGCAGGGCAGAAGAACAGGCTGTCAATGGGTTTGGTTTGGTGCTAAAAGCTCCCAGTGCCCCAGCAGCATTTCCATCCCTTGTGTGAGAAAGGAGCCAGCAGGACAGGCCCTTGGGGACCCAGAGTGAGCCAGATCACAGCTCAGATCCATAGTGCCTGCTGCCTGCTCCAGTGTTTGTGTTTACAGAGAAAATAAATCAACAAACAAACAAACAAACCCAGAGAAAGCAAAACAAAGCCCAGCAGCACCGAGATACTGCAGTGAGCAGAGCAGGAACCAACACAGGGGCAGGGAGTGCTCAGAGACTGGGATGGAGTGAGGAGTTCTTTATTCTCCAGCCAGAGACTGAGACTGCTCCAGATCACTCTGAGAGAGAGAGAGAGAGAGAGAGAGAGAGACTGCTCCTGTGGCTGCTGCCATGGCCACTGCCCTATGGCCACTGCCCCATGGCCACTGCCCACTGACCACTGCCCCATGGCCACTGCNAGCAGAGGCCCAGAGCTGAGCCCCTTCCCCAGGCCCAGAGGGGAGCAGGAAGCACATCCAGGTCACCAGGGATGGACATGGGAAAAGTGGGATGGGTTTGTGGCCTTCTGGAGCCATTGTGTGAGAATCTTGTGGTTTGTGACCTTCCAGGGCATTGTTTCCCTGTTCCCATCCCAGGTGACACCTGGGCAATGCTCCAGGGGATTGGGGGACACTCGGGGATGCATCTTTGCTGTTTCTGTGAGGTTCTGTCCTGTCTGTGTGCTGGGATTGAAGGGATTTTCACTGCACAAGGAAGGGCTTTGCCCTTCTCCATCCTGTGTGAAATCCATGCCCTGGTGTGAGCACTGCACACCATCCCACAAACAGCAAAGATAAACAATCCCCTGGAAGGTCCTCAAGTCCAGTCCTCTCCCACAGTGGCTGCAGAAGGCCCCAAAGCCATGATCCTCTTTTGCCATGTCCATCCCTGGATGTGCTCCCTGCTCCCCTCTGGGCCTGGGACACAAAGAACTCCACCCCATCCCACTCTGCCAGAGCAGTCCTTGTCCCAGAATCGATTCCTGCCTGCCAGAGGTGCTGGGGAGTGGGAATTGCTCTGCTCTCCCCTGCCCCTGGCTCCCCCCCAGCCTGTGCTGGCTCCAGATGTCACCAGAGATTAGGAGCAGCCTTTTGGAGCTGGGCTTGGGTCTTGTCCTTCCCTGTTAACCTGATGGGGATGTTTTTGACCAAGATGATTGTTTTCCCCTTTTTTTATTGTCCCTGTGCAGACTTTCAGAAAATCCCAGGCCCTGTGGGTGACCCCCAGAGGGCTGAGAGGGCTCCTGTCCCCTGGCAGGGGACATTAAGTGGCTCTGAAAGGGCTTTTCAGCAGCTCTGGGAAAGGCCAGGCCCTGCTGCCCTGCACTAATTCCTCCCCACGTTGTTTTCTTAACCCCGAGCCCAGCCCTGCCCCACACAGGAGCCCCTTCCCATCCCCTGGGAATGCCAGGAATATCCAGGGAGCCAAAAGAGCTGAGCCAGGGACCAGGGAGGGAAAAGCTGATTGAAGGTGAAGGCCAGGGCTGGGCTAATGACAGAGGGGTTCAGGGGGTAAGAAAACTCTGTAAGAGGCACTGGCAGAGAGGTGCTGGCCTTGCAGGGCAGCTGTCACTGCATCCAGGGGGAAAATAAAATAAAATAAAATAGAATAAAATAAAATAGAATAGGATAAAATAAAATAA
>VZTZ01040848.1:10528-27870 GCA_013400955.1 Drymodes brunneopygia | reverse complement strand
AAAAAAAAAAAAAAAAATCAGCGTGGCTGCACTGACCCCACCAACTTTGATAATTTACACTGGTTTTTCTCTGATTTGGTTTTAATTCCTCAGCAAAAGGAGGGAAAAATCACCATTTCTGGGGCAGACAGGCTGTCACTATTTCATCAATAAACGAGGAAAATCCTGGATTTGAGAATCTTTTAATTAATTAAATTAAAGCTCCTGAAGCTCCCTCACTTGGCAGGAGCACCGTGGGTTCAAAGGGAAGGAGTCACTGTGGACTGGGCTGCAAAACACCCGTGGAAAACCCAAAACCCCCTGCTCATTATTTATCTCTATAATAATAATTAGCCCCAAAATTCACATTTTTCTCCCTGCCCTGACTCTGACACCCATCAGAGCAGCTGAATTCCCCATCGAATTCCACCCCTCTCCAAGCACTGCCCTTTGCTCTTCTCCCTCTGCCCCCTGGTTTGGGGAAAAAAACCAGGAAAAGCAGGAGCTCTTTCATGGCTTTTTGGTGTGGAGAGCCACTCTAATTTTAGCTCTCTGCCTTATAATTAAGTTTTTGAGCTGGTTTCTCCTCTGCCTCCCCTCTCTGCGGCCGTGTTTACCACGAGGAGAATAAATAGGAGCTCTCCCAAGGCCGACTCTCAAATTGTACCCTCAGAAAATGCTGGGTTTAAATTGCCTGCGGTCCCGAAGCTCTTCCCAAGGCCCTGCCTTGATCTCAGCTTAAGAGCAGCGCTATAAATAAGTACAAGCCATGGTAAATCTCCGAGTAATGTGGTTCTATTGTGGAGCAGAAGCTCTAAAAAGTCAGCACAAAGGTGCTTTTGCAACCCAGAAATCCAAACTGCTGTGTCGAGCACGCTGAAGCTGAAGCTTGGAAGGGGTAAAGTCAAATATAACCCAAAACCTTACATTTAATTCACCCCTCTCTGCGCCACGAGGAGTCCTTTATTGCTGTAAATCACCAGATGAGGTGATTAATTGCCTGCCATTAGCACCACGTTCTCTGGTGCAATTATCACTCCAGCCATGGCATCCCAACATATTTCACCTCCTCTTCCCCAGGATGAAAACAGCAGCGCGTCCCCGGCTGTTAATCAAGCCCTCCATTAATCAGGATAAGGCGCTGTAATTGTGATTACAGTTAGAAATCAATTAATGCTCACCTTAAAATAAAACAGAGCTCTCAGCTGCAGCAGGTGCCCACGGTGTGGCTTTGGAGCCCTTTTTGGGCTCCACAGCACCTCAAGCCCAGCCTTGCTTTGCAATAAACCGGGCTTAATTTGTTGTTTTTTCAACTTATTTGTTGTCTTTGCATTTCCTCCCTCCAGAAGGTTCCAGAGCAAATAATTCTGTAAGTCAGGGGGCACAAACACTCCTCCAGGGCAGGGAGATGTGCCTGCTGGGGCTGTTGGAGTGACACGTCCAATGTGGGGTTTTGTCTCTCCTGATCCCTGGAATTAATGCCATTTTTGGCCCTCTCTGCAGCCTGAATAATGTCCCGATTTTCCAGCCTTCAGCTGGGTCTCAGCTCAATGGAAACATTTGCAGGGCAGAGGAGAGGGGCTGGCCCGGGGTGTCACAGCAGCTTTGGGTGGGTGTTTATTCACTTTAAACTCACTTCTTTTGCCTTCCCAGCCAAACTCCTCAAGGATTCCCTCTCCAAGGCTGGAATTCCTGGGTGTGCTGTCCCTGACAGGCGTGACTGAGACTCAGAGTGTGACCACCCAAGAGAGACAGCTCCCCCTCAGCCCTGGGACAGGAATTTCATGATTTGTTGAAGTTTTTGGGAATTAAAATCAGTGGCTGAGCAGCTGAAAGGGCTCAGAAGAGCGGGGAGCTGATGGTCCAAGATGTGACCCCACATCTCCGGCTGGGAGGAACTTTCTGCTCGGAATAAACTGGCACAGACAGCAAAGAAATCTCTGGGTTGGGGCTTGCCAGCCTTGCCCAGGGATTGTTAAGGGAGGAAAGGTTGTAAAGGTTTCCCTGCTCGCCCTTCCTGTGCCTGCAGCAGCTCTTGCTGCCCTGTGCCACGGAGTTTGTGCCAGAAAACCCAGAGCAAAGGTACAACAAGGCTGGGGCAGGCAAAAAACCAGAGTTTGGGACTGTTTTTTTCAGCATGAAGCTATTTTTTGGTGCATCCCCTTTTCAACCAAGCTCCCAGGAGCGAATCCAGATTAATTTTTTTATCTAGAGCTGACCGGCAAGCGCTGCTTTGCTTCCTCCTCCAGCAGCTCTCCTTTCAAATATCGCTTTGCTCAGCTCTGGCTGCTGCTGGTGGGGAATTTCCCTGAAGGAAACTTCTCCTGGTGGCCTCTGGGAAGAGCTGAGGAGCAGGAATTGCCCTGCAGCAGCACAGACACCTCTTGTGTCCCTTGCCAAGGAGCCAGATGGAGGTGGGCTCTAATCAGGTCACTGCGGGAGAGGGGAACCGCGAGGCCTGGAGGAGGCAAGAACTGGGAAAGGCCATCACAGCTATTTTTTGATTCCTGAAGAGGAGAGATTAATTTAGATCGGCTGGGAAAGAGAGAGAGAGAGAGAAAGAGAGGACAAAAAATCAGTTTGGAAAACAAAGGGGCCCAGTGCTGCCTGTTCCTCTGGGCCCCGTCATTAACGGCGCTGATGAAAAGGGGAACAAACGGCTCCTGCATCATTACCCAGCCCCAGCAGCCACACACAAACTGCTCTGGACACGGGCCTTTGTTCCTGGCAGAAAGGGAAGGCCCAGATTCCCTGGATGCAGAGAGAAAGGCGGGATCTCATGTGGCTGATTAAGGGGGACACAAAAGTGGCGCTGCCTCGGGAAAGCGGCGCCGGTGACGCAGCGCGGAACCAACGGTGGGACCTCGGCCACAGCGGGGAAACCTTCCCAGGTTCTCAGGCTGGCACTCAGCTGAGATGGTTCCTGTGGGGTTCTGTCACTCTGCACCAGGGGATTTGGGAAGCAAACCCTCCCTTGAAGGACAAATCGCCAAAATGCTTCAAACTCCGCGTCAGGAGTGCAGTGGTGAATGGTCAGGATTTCTGTTGAGTTCTGTCACTCTCCACCGGGGAATTTGGGAAGCAAACCCTCCCCTGAAGCAAGAAACACCAAAATGCTTCAAACTCCATGCCAGGCTGGTGTGAAGTGGTGAATGGTCAGGATTTCTGTTGAGTTCTGTCACTCTCCACCGGGGAATTTGGGAAGCAAACCCTCCCCTTGAGTCCAAATCCACCAAAATGCTTCAAACTCCTCACCAGGAGTGCAGTGGTGAATGGTCAGGATTTCTGTTGGGTTTAATCACTCTCCACCGGGGAATTTGGGAAGCAAACCCTCCCCTGAAGCAAAAAACACCAAAAAATGCTTCAAACTCCTCACCAGGCTGGTGAGAAGTGGTGAATTATCAGGGGTGCTGAGCTATAAAATTAGTGAGAGGGGTAAAATCCCGTGTTTTGGGTGATCTGTTCTCCCAGAATCTGGAAACACTGATGGAAGAGCAAAGGAAGAAGCTGCAAAGGACTGTGCAGCTGAAAGAACTGCAGAAATTTGGGTGTCACATTTTCAAGCTGAAATTTGGAGTAATCCTGCTCTTGGCAGCAGAGAGAGTTGAGGGAAGCATCAGGTGGATCTTCTCCTCATTTTCTTGCCCTTTTTCTGCACAGATTTCCCCAAAATATCAGATTTTAGCTTCTGTCAGTGATTAAGGGAGTTGTGAGTTGGGTGCAATTCTGAAACCGCTCAAAATAGGAGCTGAAATACAGAATTAAAGTGAGGTTGGATTCGTTCATGAGCCACCTCCAGGTGTTAATAGCCCACTTCTACCCTCCATTCATCAGGCAAAGGTTGGAAATTTCTTTATTGCAGTGGGAATCCTAACCAAACACAGGAAATGAAGTGAGAACCTCATGGAAATGGAGTGAAAAACCTCATGGAAATGGAGGTAAAACCTCATGGAAATGGAGGTAAAACCTCATGGAAATTGAGTGAAAATCTCATGGAAAAGGAGTTAAAACCTCATGGAAAAGGAGTTAAAACCTCATGGAAAAGGAGTGAAAACTTCATGGTAATGGAGTTTAAATCTCATGGAAAAGGAGTTTAAACCTCATGGAAAATGAATGAAAGCTCCATTTAGGACTCCAACTCAATTCCTTCCCTCACTTTTTCCTTTTTCCTGTCAGAGCAGGGAGAAGGAAGAGTCGATCACGGAGGGAGGTGTTGAACCAACCTTTCCCCTCCTGAATTTAAGCTCAGCTCAGCCTCTGACCGAGGGCTCAGCAAATCAATTAATGCTGCCAAGCCCAGCTCTAAAAGCAGCACCGGGGCAAACGGCGATGTCTCAGCGCTGAGAGAAATCCTCCGGCACTTCTGACCTTGGGTGGAGAAAAACACTCAGAGCATGAGCGAAACAGAGAAAAAATCGTTTATTAGTGAGCACCAGAGCTGGAGAAAAATCAGCTCGCTGCAGCTGCTGGGTGGTTTTGGCTGGGATGCGACCAATTATAAGATTTTTTTTTTGAGAAAAATTGAATTTCCAGCGTTGATTTCCGTCCTTCCTGTGTGAAGATTCTCTGAAATATCCGAATTTAGGGCTCATTCCTGCCTGGGAAAATGACATTTTGGTGCTGATGCCAAACGTCCCTGTGCTGGGGCATCCCCCCCTCTTCCTTCTGCTGCTGCATCATTCCCGATTTTTGGCTTTGATCCCTGCCATTGACACCTTTTGGGCGCACAAAAAGACGGATTTTGGCTGACAAAAGCAGCCCCTCACCCCTGATTTTTTAGCTGGGGCGTTTCCAGCCCTCTGGCGATGACAAATTGCTGTTTTTTGGGATCACTATGATGGGATAAGGAAAGCCTTGGGCGGCTCCAAACTTCCATTCCTTTTTAATGGGAGGAACTTTAATGGAAAGGCTCAAACGCTGCCTCTTTTTGCGGTGCCTCAGCATTTCTGGAGCCATAAATTCTCCCCTCGCCCCTCCGTTATTACTGATGTATCAATTCTTTCTACTTCTCTGAGCACTTAAATTGAAATAAAATAAGGTTTAGGCTTTATGTATTTTTAATCTAATGAAATTCAGCTTGAAGTCGGAGATAAAAACACTCCTTGGCATGGAGTGCTGGAGATAAAGGCCTCGATAAATGAGAGGGGAAATGCGGGATTGGGAATCTGGGAGGGGGAAATTCCCAGTTTTGTCTCCCCGATTTCAAATCACCCCCTTTTCCCTGTTAATTCTGCCTGGCTGAGTTCATTCTGTATTTTATTTTGTTTATCCCCTTCTCTCAGCCAAGCTGCTGAGGCACAAAAATCCTTTTGCATTCCCCACTGCAGCAGCAGAGGTGTGAAAATCCAGGAGATTTTAGGGAAAACCAGGTGAAAATCTCACCTTTTATACGAGGGAATGAATGAAACAAAAGAGGGTTTGGTTTCTTCGGTTTTTTTTTTTAAATGCAAGGGGATGTTTGAGTTTGAAGTGCTGAAATGTGAAGGAAGGTGGGAGAACAGAGGAGGGTGGGTGGGTTTGGGTTTCCTGGAAAGGGAACTGGGCTGGAAACCCCAAATTGCTCCAACATTCCCTGCAGGGTGAGCAGACAGAACAAACACATCGAGGCCAATGTGCTGGGCTGAAATTAAGCCACAAATCCCAAAAAATCATCCTAATTCCCTCCCCACCCTCCAGCTAAATTCAACTAAATTCAACTTTGCTCCAGCCACGCCAGTCCAGGCTTGTATTTCCATTTTCCAGCTGAGTTTTGGGATTGTTTATTAAGCCAGAGACAATTAAATCAAGCCCTGGTGTAGCTGTTAATGATAAGGAAAGAGGGGTTTATTTCAATAATCCTGCTGTTTGTGTTCTGGTTTTCTTTCTAGCTCGGTTTTTAAATCAGATAGAAACAGAAAATCAGGATGCTTGCAAGAATCCCAGCATCCCAATTTCCAATCCTGGTGCCTCTTTCCCTTTAAGCCTTAACCCAAAAGCTTTATTTTTAAAATTGCTCTCACCCTGTGGTATCTCCTCGGAGCTTCTGTTCCATTTGGCAACTTCAGCAGCTCATTAGGGGCTCCTTGCTTTTATTTTGACTGGGGTAATGAGGGCTGTAAAGAATTGCCGGTCTATATTGGTGCTAATGAAAAGCAGAGCGCAGAGGGCAGAGCTGATAAATCCCCGGGCTGGGAATGAAGCAGGAAAACATCTCAGGCAGGGCTTAGCTCTAAGCTTCCCTCAGCAAGGCCCAGCTTTGCGAGGGATGGGGAGAAAAATCGATTTTCAGCAGCTTTGGTGCTGCCAGGCAGCAGGGGAGGCTCTCCCAGTGCCTCCCATCCCTGTCCCAGTGCCTCCCACCCTTGTCCCAGTGCCAGGCTGGCTGTGAGCAGCAGGAGGGGCTGAGCTCTGTCCCAGACTGAGCAGATGGCTCAGCCCCTCCCTGGTGGCTCCTCACGCTCCCACCTTGACTCAGGGCTTTTCTTTCTGCAGGGTGAGCTGGGGACAAGGAGGGGAATCCCTGCCCTGCTGCTGCTCCCCGGGGGCTCTGTCCCCGTGTGTCCCCCGGGGCTCTCCTGTCCCTGTCCCTTTGCCAGGGCAGGGGCTGCAGGCACAGCTCCAGCCCCTCCTCAGCCCCTCCTCACGTGTGGCTGCTTCCCCTGCAGTCCCTGCACATGAATATTTCATGGCCACAGCCCAGAGCCCGTTGGATCAGCCAAGGCTGGGTTTGCAGCGCTAGGCCAGGCTTTGTAGGATCGTGTCCAGGCCAGGCTTTCCTGCCCTGAGCCCACTGTGAGAGCCAGGCTGGCACTGCCCCACCTCCTTCTGAAAATCCATCATTTTCCATTCCCAGTGTTCTGAGCCTGGCCTGGCTCCAGACAGGTCTGACAGAGGGGAGGTTTGGGTGGGAAATCAGGGAAAAATCCTTCCCTGTGAGGGTGGGGAGTGGATTTCCCAGGGCAGCTGTGGCTGTGCCCAGGCAGGGCTGGGCAGGGTTTGGAGCAGCCTGGGACAGTGGGAGGTGTCACTGTTCAATTCCTTGATTTTGGGAATGTCTGGGGAAAACCCTCCAAGGGTTGGCTCCCACAGCTCCACGAGAGGAGTGTGAGCTGTCTCTGCTGATGGATTTGGCTCCTTGTCATTCAGTTGGACATGAGACAATCAGGCAGCTCAGGAGCTCAGCCACCAAGGCCGGGCAGAGAGCAAAAAGAGCCCCAGCCTCTCTTTATTCTTATATTGATACCTTTTTACAGACAGTTATGGGTTGGACAAAGAGGTCACCACCTCTGAAATTCCATAGGTGAGAAACACAGCCCATCACATTCTCCAGCCCAGAAAGAAGAATGAAAAACAACACCCAAAGTACAAAACAATCCTTGGCCGGTTATAGAAACATGGATTGTTTACACAAAATCTGTGAGAGCCTTTGCTACCAACTCTAAACACAGCACTCTGGAAAAATCAGGGTGACACCTCCTGCCAGGAGAGCTCTGCCCCACAGCCCTTTGAGAGCCCCCTCGTTGTGAGAACCCAGCCAGGAGCTCTGAGCATCCTCCCTGTTCCCATGGCAACGGGATGCCCCTGCAGTGTCACAGGGACCTGTTTGGGGACACCAGGGGTGCTGCTGAGGACACGGGCTCAGCCCTGGGAGCCCTCCCGGGGGATCTGGGTCACCCTTCAGGCTCTGCCCCACGAAATCCCACATTTTCTGCCCTGTTTTAATGCCTGACATCTGTCCAGAGCTGCTCCAGCACCTCCAGCTCCCGGAATCCTGGAGTTTTATCTCCCATTCTGTTCCTGTTCCATCCTTTTTAGAGCATTGAAACACCCCGGGTGTCGATTCCTCTAAAAAAAACATTTCAACAAACCCGACCTGGAAATGTGACTTTTTTCCCCCCCCAATTTTTTGTTCTGCTTGGCTCCATCCACCCACCCGACCTCCCCATTTGGAATTACCCCCAGGAAAATCAAGTTTTAGGTGTTTTCCCTTCCTTCCCAGGGGTCTCTCTGTGCCAGGGAGGGATTTTTCCACACTCTCCTCTCCCCACCAGTTGATCTCATCTATCAGCAGGGCTTTTTTTTTAAAAAAACCCTTTGTTGGCAAAAAAATTCGTCATTTTCTCTGCATTTTCTGTCATCTCTAAAGGCAGGGAAGGTGCTGCTGCCCCAGAATTGTAATAACTTATCTCTCCTTGTTCCCTTTGTGTCAGGTGTTGTTATTAATCCTTATCAGTCCGGTGAGGGGAGGAAATTAAAAGGTCTGAAGGGACTGAAACTCAAAAAAATTTGTACTTTGGTCACGAGCAGGAGCAAAAAAAAAAAAAATTGATTGTGTATAAGATGGAGAAGTGCATTTCAAACGGATTTCTTTTATTTTTGGAAATGAGCAGTGCAGAGGGCAAAAAATAATAATAATAAATAATAAAGGAAAGTTTCCCTTCATCCCCAAAAATGGTGGGAAGGCAAAGGAGAAGCACAGCAAACCCAGCCAGGGCAATTTCAGCACGAAAATTGCAGAGTTAAATATATTTAACTGGAGAGAAGTTATTTGAAGTTGCTGTGAATAAATAATGGATTTCAGTTTTCATAAACAACTCATTTTCCTTGGCAGAAAGCACCCAGAGCAAATGTTGCTCTGAAATTGTTTAATTACCCAGCCTGGCACTGGGTTGTTTGTTCTGAACTTTCTGTCTTTCAGCATCTTCCCCTCTCAGATTAAATCTCATTTTCCCACTCAGATGCCGGGGTGTGAATGGAATCAGCACTTTCTGTATTTAGAATGGAACTGGGTTTCTGCATTATTAAAAGAGGGATTGAATAGGGAAAAAAAATAAATGGGTTTTTCAGGAATCCTGGAGCTCGTTTGGCTTTTCTGTTTCTTATTTTCCTGGATGTTTTTCCAGGAGTGAGGTCCAGTTGTTCTGGGAAAGGAAAAGGAATTTTGCTCCTGTTCTGCATCCATGACCTTGTCCAGCTGCTCATAAAATGGGATTTATTCAACCCCACTCCAGGCTTTGACCTCAAAGGTTAATTTTAACCAAACTGGCCAATTTACCTTTAGTGGGATTTATTGGCACCCAAATAGGAATCGATAGGGAATCTCCATTAGTGGCCTTGTAAAAGCAGCACTGACTCCATCTGCAGCATCCCTGAATCCCCTGGTTACAAATCTCCTCCAAACCCCTCTCTCAAACCTTCCCCTGCTGCCACAAATCCACGGCGAGGAGCAGATTTGGAGGGCTGTAAAAAAACCCCACATCGGGCAGCAAAACGGGGAGATAAGGGGCTGATGTTTGATCGTCCCTCACGCGCTGCCAGAGCAAACAAACCTTTAAAAAATCAGCAAAATGGGCAAGGAATCCTTTTCATCGGCTTCATCTCGCCTGCTCCGGGCTGGGAGATTCACAGCTCGCTCTCCTCGGGCCTCGCCAATGGTTTCTATTATTCATGATTAAAGTCCGGAGCAGAAGGTTCTTGCATAAATCAGCAGACACTTGTTAGAGACATCCCGGAGTTATTAAGACAGAGATTCAGCCAAAGGTCGTTAGGAGAGAGTCCAAATGGAGAGATCACATGGGAGACAGGGGAGAAAATTGGGGCTGAATGGAAAATGGGAGTGGGAAGAGGAGTAGGGCAAAAATGGGACAGGGATGGTTTTGGGGTGGGGGACAAAAGGGAGGAGGTGCAGAACATTCCTGTCCCCTCCTGGTAAAGATCACAGGGGAGAGGGGAGAATTAGGGCTGAATGGAAAATAGGAGTAGGAAGAGGAGCAGGACAAAAAGGGGGACAGGGGCAGAGTTTTGGGGCAGAGGACAAGAGGGAAGAGGTGCAGAACTCTCCTGTCCCCTCCTGGTAAAGATCACGGGGGGAACAGGAGAAAATCAATAATAAAATATAAAATGGAATTGTCACTGGGAAGCAGAGCAGGACAAAAAGGGGGACAGGGACAGAGTTTTGGGGTGGGGGACAAGAGGGAGGAGGTGCAGAGCATCACTGTCCCCTCCTGGTAAAGATCACATGAGGAGAAAGAGGAAAAAATTAGGGCTGAATGTAAAATAGGAGTGGGGAGAGGAGCAGGGCAAAAAGGGGGACAGGGATGGTTTTGGGATGGGAGAAAAAAGGGAGGAGGTGCAGAACATTCCTGTCCCCTCCTGGTAAAGATCACAGGGGAGAGGAGAAAATTAGGGCTGAATGGAAAATAGGAGTAGGAAGAGGAGCAGGACAAAAAGGGGGACAGGGGCAGAGTTTTGGGGCAGAGGACAAGAGGGAAGAGGTGCAGAACTCTCCTGTCCCCTCCTGGTAAAGATCACGGGGGGAACAGGAGAAAATCAATAATAAAATATAAAATGGAATTGTCACTGGGAAGCAGAGCAGGACAAAAAGGGGGACAGGGACAGAGTTTTGGGGTGGGGAACAAGAGGGAGGAGGTGCAGAACATCACTGTCCCCTCCTGGTAAAGATCACATGGAGCACAGGAGAAAATCAATAATAAAATATAAAATGGAATTGTCACTGGGAAGCAGAGCAGGACAAAAAGGGAACAGGGGCAGAGTTTTGGTGCAGGTGAAGAAAGGGATCCCTCACCATCCCCTCCTGGTGGAGCTCAACCCCTAAAACCCCGCCCAGTTCATTCCAAGCATCTTTAAGCTGGGCTTTATCATGGTAAATTTTAAACATAAACCCACACCAGAGCTTATCCCTTCTGTTTCACACAAACCCCTCGGTGTCTGGCAGGAACACCCAGCTGTTCCAGGGGCTGTGCCTGCCCTGCCAAGGCTGAGGAAGCAGCTGGAGGCCTGGCTGAGCTGGGGATGTGCTGCTGCTGGCCCAGATGAGCCCTCCCAGCTCTGCCAAGCCCCTCCTGGCCGAGCTGGAGGAGCTGGGAAAGCCAAGTTATTGATTCATGGATGCTGCTTTCATTGGGGCAGGTCCAGGGATCCAGGAATAGCTCCCAGGGCTCCCAGGGATATCCAGGCAGGTGCATTTGTCTCGTGCTTGGCTGATTTGGAGGTCTCTAGGAGGGCTCTGAAGGGGAGGTGAAGGGTATTGAGGGATGAGGAGCAGATCCCCACGTTTGGGAGCAGATTCCTGCCTGCCCAGCCCCTCCTGGGTGCGTTTTGGGAGGCGTTTCTGTGCCCCTGAGAACAATTCCATGGAATATTTGACTGGCAAAGCCTGCCCTGCGTTCCAAAGGTGCAAACGTGACTCCACATGGTTTATCTCAGACTGGGGCCAAAGCAGAGCCCACGAGAGGATAAAAAATTCATTTCTCAGTGCCTGTGGGTGCCGTGGGAACAGCCCCTGGCCTGGCCCAGCTTTTCTGGGGGCGACTCCTGAGCCCCCAAATGCCCTGGGAACAGCCCCTGGCCTGGCCCAGCTTTTCTGGAAGTGACTCCTGAGCCCCCAAATGCCCTGGGAACAGCCCCTGGCCTGGCCCAGCTTTTCTGGGGGCGACTCCTGAGCCCCCAAAATGCCCTGGGAACAGCCCCTGGCCTGGCCCAGCTTTTCTGGAGGCCACTCCTGAGCCCCCAAAGTGCCCTGGGAACAGCCCCTGGCCTGGCCCAGCTTTTCTGGAGGCCACTCCTGAGCCCCCAAAGTGCCCAGACCAGCCCCCCTTTCCCCTTTGTGGCTGCCTGATGACATCTGACAGCCAAAGAAAACCCTGTGCTCGTGGGGAGCTGCTGCCCTGGCAGCCCCAGGGGGGCTTTCCCTTCTCAGGGGCCAGGGACAATTCCCAGCTGATGTTCCCAGGTGCCAGAGCAGCACCAGCTTGGAGAAATGTGCATTTTAATGCCAGGCATGACACTGAACTGAGCACCCCGACGTCACTTCTGGCCTGAATGTGTCTTAATGACAGGGCAGGGGGTTAATTAAAGGGTTTTACCACGCCTGGAAGCCCAGGAAGCCAAAAGTGGATGAGCTGGGGACAGACAGACCCCACCCAGGAGGAGAAATGCTCCCAATGAGTTGGGATCTCCAACAGCACTTTCTGATTTAAATTAAAAAATAAAAAATAAAAAATTAAAAAAAAAAAAAAGAGGAAAAGATTCCCATTCCTTGTTCAAAAGGCAACATCATCTTCTTTTCTGGCCTTTCCAAAGGCTGTTTTTCAGGCTCTGGTGGTGCTGGCATGGGTGTTGTGGTGAGAATTAACAAACACCCCACTGACAACCAGCCATTGTCTAGGGCCCCTTCCTAAGGGGATTGAACAAAACTGCCAGCAAGCCAGAATTCATGCAAATGAGTGCAAATTCACATATTCCAAAAGGATTAGAATATCATTAATGTGGGCATTAAATATTTAAACAATATCTCTATGAAAGAATTATGAGCTTTCAAAGCTTGTCTCTGCTTTATGACCACATTAAAGCGGTTGTAATGACATCTTCTATGCTGGGACTTGGAATTATCCCTTTTTTTTATTTTTTTAAAGGATCATCGTGGCCACAGCCCCCCCGGTGTCCCTGCAGGTCGTGGTGTCCCTGGGTGTTGTGATCCAGAGCTCAGGGAGAGGCAGGAACGTGGCTGGGAATGCAAAACTCAACCAGCATCCCCAGCAGAGCTCTCTGGGGTCACTGCACCTCTGCTTTGGGGTCACTGCACCCCTGCTCTGGGGTCACAGCTCATCCTGGGCTTTATCCCTGTGGGATTGAGCTGCTGGAGAGTTGGGAGGGTTCTCCTGCCTCTGGGAGATCCTGACCCTACAAACAGAGCAGGAATTTCCTGTAGGGAACACCATGAGTGTCACAGACACCTGGAAGGGCTGGAAGGGGCCTGGAGGTGACCATGGAAACACATCCAGCTCACCTGAGATGGGCTGGGGAAAAGTGGGATGGGTTTGTGGCCTTGTGGACCAACTGTGTGAGAATATTGTGGTTTGTGACCTTCCAGGGCATTGTTTACCTGTCACTGTTGGGTCACACTGTGTGTGTTGTAGAACAGCAGCCCTGCAAGGGCCAGAGCTGAGCCCCTTCCCCAGGCCCAGAGGGGACCAGGAAGCACATCCAGGTCACCAGGGATGGACATGGCAAAAGAGGATCATGGCTTTGTGGCCTTCTGGAGCCATTGTGTGAGAATATTGTGGTTTGTGACCTTCCAGGGCATTGTTTACCTGTCCCCATCCCAGGTGACACCTGGGCAATGCTCCAGGGGATTGGGGGACACTCGGGGATGCATCTTTGCTGTTTCTGTGAGGTTCTGTCCTGTCTGTGTGCTGGGATTGAAGGGATTTTCACTGCACAATGAAGGGCTTTGCACTTCTCCAGGCAGGGATCCAGGGGGATCCAGGAGGATCCAGGAGGATCCAGGAGGATTCAGATGGATCCAGATGGATTCAGACCCTGCAGCATTCCCTGCTCTCATTTCTGACCAGCACAAAATGCAGAACCAACCAAGCTGAGCTTTGAACCTGCTCAGGGATGGTCAGACAGGAACATCAGTTCTGTGACTAATCTGATCCATCCCTGAATTTATTCCTTGTAATCAGCAATCTGTTTTCCTTAACTGCAGCCACCACTATGTGAGCAGTACATGATCTAATTAACTGCAACATATTAATGATCCCCTCCATGGATTTGTGACCCCGTAATGAACGGCAGAACTGCACCACAGCTCTGCCTGATTTGGTTGTGCCTTGGATTTTAAAATTATTTTCCCCATTTAACGGCCAAATAATGAATGATAAATCCGTGCATGACGCTGCTGTAAATTCCTGCTCTGAGAAGGACATCAAGGTGCTGGAAATCATCATTAATTCAGCTCCTGCGTGGATAATGTTGGTGGGAGGCTGAGCTGTGGATCTGGGCTCCCTTTGGCAGCTCCAGCTTTTCCTGTTTGCTGCCTCATCCACAAAAACAGCGAGGGGGAGCTGGGGGATGGAGCAGCAGTGACACCTGAGAGCTGCAGTTCTTTATTTGCTGGAATGTCAGCTCTGAGATTCCCTGTGATCTGCTGCAAACCTCGTGGCAGATTAAAGAGAAATAGGGGGGGAAATTGAGACAGAGCTGGCTGCAACTTGAAACAACCCATAAATATTTATTTATTTATGCACAGCTGCTCTCGTGGGTGACTTTCGAGGGGACTCCATCCCCCTGCCCTTCTGAGCTGTGCAAGCCCCATAAATTGACTTTTTTTTTTTTTTTTTTTTGACCACAGCAGTGAATCCAGCAGTTTGGTTTCAAGCCAGACATGAGGAGAAGCTGATGGAGGATTGTTCAAGGCATAAAGAAATAAATGGTTTGGGAGGAACTTCCTCACGTGCAGGGAACAGACTGTCTCAGCAAGGGCTCAGCGAGGCTGAGAGCCCCAGAGGCTCCTCCACCCCCTGCTCACCCCAGTTCTGATAAATCTGTCAAATGTTTGTTGAATTTGCTCAGCTGCTTGTGCAAAGTGAAAATCCCAGGGCTGAACCTCGATGAACAGAATGTCCTCACACAGAAGGCAGTGGGTGACACCCAGGGGAAAACAAACCTGGCTCCTGCAGCCCTGGTTCCTGTGCTGGTGCCACAGAGGCAAATTTAGGCAATTTCTGGGTTGGTTTTTTTTTTGATTTTTAAGCTTTGCAAAGTCTGGTGATGGGGTTGGTTCCAGCCCTGCGTTGCTGGTGGGGGATCCTGCTGTGCCCAACCTGCAGAGCCCTCAGTGCTGCTCTGCCCTCTGAAACTCGGCTTCCAAAATTGTCACCCTGCTTTTTGCAATGTTCCGTGTTTTTACTTCTGTAGTAGAAGTTCTCATGCATTTTCTATAAACACAGTCCTTGTTTTTGTAACTGGCCCAGATTGTTTTGAACGTCTGGATTGTTTTTCATTCCTTTCTCCTAAGGTGGAGAAAAGTGATAAACTACGCCCTTTTCCTGTGAAATTATAGAGGTGGTAACCTCATTGACCAATCCATGATTGTCTTAAGAAAGATATAAATATGAGAGAATAAAAAAAGGCTGGGCCCATTTTCTGGTCCTGCCTGGTGTAGCCCTGAGCTGCTGCTGAGAAATCCGCGTGTTTCCCTTGTGTCCCACAGTGCAACACAAAATGGGATTTGGAGCTGGGTTTGGGGTCCCCCCGTGCCAGGCAGGCTCTGGTACAGCTGGGGGGGCACAAATGCCAGGCAGCACCGAGCCACTGCTGCCCCTGAAGGGGGAAATGCTCTGAGCTGGCTCCTCTGCACATTCCCAGCTCCAGGGGAGTCCCAGGGGGGAATTCCTGCAGCTCCAGGTTCCCCCAGCTGAGATGAGAACCTGATCTGAGATGGGAACCAGCTCCATTTTCCTCTCCCCTGGTGGGCAGCCAAATTTCCATCACAGAGGAGTTTGGGGTGGGTGTGCAGAGATCCTGCTCAGGCTGATCTCAGGCACCCGGATTTTGGGAACCATCCCCGTGGAGAAGCTCAGGCAGTGCAAAGCACAAAGTCCAGGCAGGTTTGGACCTTCCCAGAGGTTGCAGTGATTCCAAGGAGCTCTGGGTGCTCAGGAATTGGTGGATTTGCTTCTTTGAGCAGGTGTTTTATACATCTGTGTATAAAAACATCAGATAAATTGGGACAGTGCACGCTGCCTCTGCTCTGCTTTGATCCAGGGTAGCTCCTCCAGAGCTGCCCTGATTAAATCACAGGGAAAATAAATTGAAAGCGCTCCTGTCTGATTTGTGAGGCTTCTTCAGGTGTTAAGGGGAGAGAAAAACATCATCCAAGGAAGCAGCAAGAGAGGATTTACCATTTCACTGCCGGGGAAAACTCCTGCTCACACGGAGGGCAGGGAATTGAGGGGCAGGAAATGCAGGATTTGGTGGAAAACAGGAGGAAAACACTGCAGAATCATCAACACCGTGTCCTGCACTGTTGCACAGCTGGCTACAACAGAAACACTCAGGTTCCAGAGCAGCAGTTGAATCTCCAGGCAGCCCCAACCAAAAGCCCTGCCCTTCTTTATTCTCTTATTTTTATGTGTTTCTAAAGACAATCAGGGATTGGTGAGAGGGATTAACACCTCTGTAAGTTCACAGGATAAAGACATGGTCAATCATCTTTCTCCAGCCCAGGGGAAAGGAATGAAAACCAATCTAAAAGTTCCAAACAATCTTGGCCAGTTAGGAAAACAAGGGCTGTGTTTATAGAAAATGCATGGGAACTTCTACTGCAAAATGACAAACATGGAACCCTGCAAAAAGCAGGGCGACACCTGCACAGGACAGGAAGGAGAACAAAGCATTTTTTCCCCTTCCCACCCAATTCCCTTCCCAGTGTGGGCTCCAGGAGCAGAATTTTCAATGCTGGGGCAAGGACTTCTCTGATGAAGCTGTGATGTTGTATGGAGTTTTTTATGATACAGAGACTAAAACTACTACAAACTACTTTATAACTATTTACTAAAACTATTCCTATAATTCCTACTATGGCTACTGCCATGGCTACTCCCTTGTAACTACTGCCTACTACTACACAGTAAAAATTCCCTTTATCCCATCCCACACACGAGATGTGTCATCACATAAACACAAAAAATAAGCAATACCCTATAAAATCACCAAATATAATACTCACACACAATAAATCCAAAAAAACCCCCACAAATCTATAATTCTCTTTCTCATATCCAGCCCTAATAACCTAAATATACTTCCTGGTCACCTCTAAAGCTAAACCTAGCCCTTCCCAACCCCTAAGACACCAATCACCAGCTCAGACTGGCACCCAAGTTGGCAAAAAATGCTTTTCATGCCTTGGTCAGCGGCCAGAAAACTTTGAAATATCAGAGGGGTGTATAAAACAATACAGAAACCATATAAAACAATATATAAACCATAGAAAATAATATATAAACTAGATAAAATAATATATAAACCAGATAAAACAATATATAAGCCATAAAGAACAATATATAAATCATATAAAACAATATATAAACCATAAAGAACAATATATAAACCAGATAAAACAATATATAAAACAATATATAAACCAGATAAAACAATATATAAACCAGACAAAAAAACACATAAACCACTTCCTTTTCACTCCCTGCTGGTTCCTTCCCCCCTTTCTGACCCCGATTTTTTGGTGCCAGTCTGGGATGGGCAAACAAGCCCAAATCTCTCATTTTTTTGGCTGCTGTGCAAGGCAGGCAGAGCCTCAGCCCCGAGATAAGCAGGGATCTCACTGCAGGAGGCAGGAGACCTTCAGAGGATGTTGCCTCTGGGGAAATTCCTTCAGCAAGAGGCTTTATTTTTAATGTGAAACGGAGGAACAAAACACAGAACTGAAGCTTTTTGGTAAACCTTGCACGGGGCTCAGAGCCCAGCTCTCTCTTTTCACAGCCTGCCATTATCCATGCCCCAGATTTGCTTTTTCTCAATGGGTTTCCCGAGATAAAAAAATGAGCATTCTGAAAGGC
>VZTZ01040848.1:0-10500 GCA_013400955.1 Drymodes brunneopygia | reverse complement strand
TTGATTAAAAAAAAAAAAGTCTATTTGTGCTTTGTAACCAAGCAGGCTCCCTCAGAAGTCTCCTTTTTTAGGAGGTGAGCAGCACATTTCAGGTGTGCAGCTGAATTTCCTGACTCCCAAAGCTGCTCGTCAAAATCATCAAGGCAACGGCAGCGGTTGCAGTAATTTGATGATGATTATTATTATTATTATTATTATTGTGATTCCTTCCCTTTCTATAAACACTTGTTCCTGAATCTTTTCCTGCTGCTCTCGATGAACTTTTGCTGGGGCTCAGGGCTCTGAGCAGAGCAGCAGGAGCTGCTCGAGTTCCCTTCAGCACCAGATTGCTCCCAGAAAAGCAAAGGCAGGATGTTACACGAGAGAAACACTCAGACTTCAGAGCAGCAGGCAGGACTACCCAGGCAGGACCAGAAAAAGGGCCTGCCTTTCTTTATTCTCTCATATTTATATATTTTTTAAGACAATCATGGATTGGTCAATGAGGTTCCCACCTCTATAAGTTGACAGGATAAAGACATGGTCAATCATCTTTCTCCACCCCAGGGGAAAGGAATGATAAAGAATGAACAAGGGCAAAACAATCCCGGCCAGTTAGGAAAAACAAGGACCATGTTTACAGAAAATGCATGGGAAACCTGTACTACAAAGTTACAACCATGGAACCCTGAAAAGCAGGGCGATGATGCTTTTATCCCTCACAGAAGGAGCTGCAGTCCCAGCTCTCCTTGTTTTGATCAGCATCCCTCACACAGACGATGCCTGTGGACATCTCCGTGCTTTGAGGTGGAGGAAAAACTCAGCTCAGCCTCTCCCCTGTTCCACATCCCCTCCTCCCTCTGCTCTCCCGTGAAGGAAAAACTCAGCACAGCCTCTCCCCCGTTCCACATCCCCTCCTCGCTCTGCTCTCCCCTCCAGAAATGCTCTCAAATTCTCTCATTCCTCCCTAATTGGAAGCCCCAGCAAAGGCCTCGTGTTCAGCCCCTGCCCCAAAAGCTGCAGAGCCTGGAACCCATCTGAGGACCAGGAAATGCCCTAGAAACAATCCAAGGGGAGCAATCATTAGCCCAGCCGTCTTGTATTAGTAATAATAATAATAATTATAGATGGATGTGCAGTTTATGGAGAGGATAATTACGAGCAAGGCCCTTTAACCATAACGAGCTCACTGGGATGATGATGAGAGCTCTTGCAGGGCCGGGCCTGGGCCTCCTTCCTGAGGGTGACAGGGACACAAACCCCACGGGACTGCCTGGAAAAAACCTTCAGGGCAGGGCAGAGATGCTCAAAGTAAGAAAAGGTGGGACACAAACCCCACGGGACTGCCTGGAAAACCTTCAGGGCAGGGCAGAGATGTTCAGAGTAAGAAAAGGTGGGACACAAACTCAGTGGAACTGCCTGGAAAACCTTCAGGGCAGCTGTGGGTAGGGCAGAAATGCTCAGAGTAACAACAGACAGGCCTTGCCCTCATGTGTGTCCTGCTGGAGGAGCCTGGGCGAGCTTGGCCTAACATGGAGTAAAACCAGGCCTTTCCCCCGTGTGTGTCCTGCTGGAGGAGCCTGGGTGAGCTCGGCCTAACATGGAGTAAAACCAGGCCTTGCCTTGTGTGTGCCCTGCTGGAGGAGCAGGGGTGAGCTTGGCCTAACACAGAGTAAAACCAGGCCTTGCCCTCGCGTGTGTCCTGCTGGAGGAGCAATGGTGAGCTTGGCCTAACATGGAGTAAAACCAGGCCTTGCCTTCAGCTTTGGGAACTGAGCAGCACCTGTCCTTGATCCCAAATCCCAGAGGCTGCAGGGTCAGGAGGGGATTTCACCCTTGGGGGGGTCAGGAGGGGAATTCACCCTGCACCTAGCCTTGATCCCAAACCCCTAGAGTCTGGGCTGTGGGGTCAGCAGGGGATTTCACCCTTGTGGGGTCAGGAGGGGATTTCACCCTGCACCTGGCCTTGATCCCAGATCCCACATGCTGCAAGGGGATTTCACCTTGAACCTGGCCTTGATCCCAAACCCCTAGAGTCTGAGCTGTGGGGTCAGGAGGGGATTTCTCCCTGCACCTGTCCTTGATCCCAAATCTCAGGGGCTGCAGGGTCAGGAGGGGATTTCACTTTGCACCTGGCCTTGATCCAAAATCCCAGAGGCTGCAGGGTCAGGAGGGGATTTCACTCTTATGGGGTCAGGAGGGGATTTCACCTTGCTCCTGTCCTCAATCCCAAATCCCAGGGGCTGCAGGGTCAGGAGGGGATTTCACCTTCCAGGGCAGCTCTGAGCAGCAGTCCCAGCCCCAGGGCGCTGCTGAGGTTCACAGGTGATGCTGGGGACAAGCAAGAGGAGTCAAATCCTATTTCCAGGTGATGCTGGGGACAAGCAAGAGGAGCCAAATCCCATTCCCAGGAGATGCTGGGGACAAGCAAGAGGAGTCAAATCCTATTTCCAGGTGATGCTGGGGACAACCTAGAGGAGCCAAATCCCATTCCCAGGAGATGCTGGGGACAAGCAAGAGACGCCAAATCCCATTCCCAGATGATGCTGTGGGACAAGAGGCAGCAGCAAGGAGATTTTTGAGCAGGAAGCCGTTTCCTCACCCTTTTTTTTCAGTTGATATAATGAACTCAGAGCAACCTCCAGGGCCATTTGCTGTGTAGCCACCACTGGAATATAAATAACCATCCCAAGAAGAAAAATGTGGGTTGGTTTGAACTCAGCACACCATTTAGCCCGCCTGGAAAAAAAAAACCACATACTTTTGGAAGAAATGTGACGATAACTGGACTTTAAAGTTGTTAGAAGTTAAAAAAACCAACCCTGTTCTTTAATTTAGGGCCAGTGCGACCTGGCAATTAGTCATAGGCCAGGCTGCAGCTCAATTAAGACAAACAGCCCAGGGTAATGGAATTGGTAATGTGACCAACAGGAGCAACCTGAGTTATAGCCTCAATTTTCTCCGTGCCTGATGGCTTTGAAATAAGTTCAAAGAAGGTCAAGTGGCTGGGTTTCCATTTGCTGATCTCACACAAAGTTTTCCCCTCCATTTTCCTCTCCCTGTGAAGCCTCTGGAGCTGTCAGCACTGCTCTGCCTGCCAGGCCTGAGCCTCCCCCAGCTGTGGCTCTGCTCCCAACGAGGTCCAGAACAGGATCTGAGCAAGGGTGACCTGCAAAACCTCCCCATCACAGTCCAAGAAATGTCATTCCTCGTTCTCTCTGCAGGTTTTCCTCTGCCTGGTGTTCCTCGGGCTTTTCCCTTTCTCTTAAATCAGCTCAGGTTTGGAAAGGGAGCAGAAAGCAGAGCCCTGAGAGTCTTCAACCACCAAGCAGGGGCTGAAGCCACCTCGGGCCACCCAAGAATGGGAAGAGGGTTTGGGATCCACCTCTCTCCTGTTCTTAAGCTTTGAGGGGTGGCTGATCCCACTGTGCCAAATCCAGGCTGGGGAAATGGCCTGGGAAATAGGGAATGTGCCCAGGCTGGGGGTTCCCAGTGCCATCCCTGCCTGGAGAACACTCCCAGTGCCATTCCTGCCCGGAGAACACTCCCAGTGCCATTCCTGCCTGGAGAACACTCCCANCACTCCCAGTGCCATTCCTGCCCAGCGAACATTCCCAGCAGAATGGCAGTGCCATTCCTGCCTGGAGAATACTCCCAGTGCCATTCCTGCTCGGAGAACATTCCCAGTGCCATTCCNTCCCAGTGCCATTCCTGCCTGGAGAACACTCCCGGTGCCATTCCTGCCTGGAGAACACTGCCAGGAGAGCTCCCAGTGCCATTCCTGGAGAACACTCCCAGGCTGAGGATTCCCAGTGCCATCCCTGCCCGGAGAACGCTCCCAGCTCCTCTCTCCATCCCTGCCAGAAGCACCCAGCCATGATGACAGGTGCCAAGTGCCACCCCAAAGCTCAGTCCCTGCCAGCACTCACTCCCTTTTTGCCTCCCGGAGCAGGCAGCTCTCCCGGGT
Organism: Drymodes brunneopygia; assembly: GCA_013400955.1. NCBI lineage: Eukaryota > Metazoa > Chordata > Aves > Passeriformes > Petroicidae > Drymodes > Drymodes brunneopygia. The sequence continues at coordinate 6,554 of VZTZ01040848.1, read as the reverse complement.
TTGTGCAAGGCAGCAGTGCCATCCAGTGGCTCCAGCCCCGAGCCCCCGGCCCCACCTCGGGGGCAAATCCGCTGTGTCTTCCCTCTGCTCCAAGGCAGGGATGGGCACAGGGCTCCCCACGCCGCAGGGATGAGGGGAGGAGCGGCTGGGCACTGCCAGGCAGCTCTTCTGGCAATAAAATCGTGGGGTTTCAGCGCTTTTATTGCCCCGGAGACACACGATTGTTCTGAGAGAAGCCCACGGGGCAGGGGGGTCCCTCACCTCACAGAACAGCAGGGCAAGGGCTGAGCTGGCAAATACAGGTGGGATTACCCCTTCCCCACCCGGCCCTTCCCCTTTCCTGGCCAATCCAGGTGGGATTAACCCTTCCCCACCCAGTCCTTCTCCTTTCCTGGCAAATCCAGGTGGGATTAACCCTTCCCCACCCGGCCCTTCCCCTTTCCTGGCCCTTCCCAGGGCTGCAGCTCGGAGCCAGCCCAGCCCTTGCACTACCAGAGGTTTCCACGTGCTCTGCACGGCTCTCAGACCCCTCCTGTGCCGTGCCAAGCCTTATCTGCCATTCCCTCCACCTGTTAACCCACCTTTCCCCTTGTTTAAATCCCAATTCTTCAATTCCCAAGGCGGGAACTTCCAAAATTTGCCCTCTGACCCCTCTCAGTCTCATGAACTCTGCTGCCAGCATCAATGAAGTGCAAAGCTGTTTCTGCAGGATCCAGGTTTTGATTTATCCAGGATCTCAGTGGCAACATTCCCTCCTCACATCCCCTGGAGAATACTGCCCCAGCCCCTTGTGGCACCGGGGTGATGCTTTCTGCAACTGCCAAGGCTACAGAAAATCCCCTTTTTCCTCCCTCTCCCTCAGAGCTGAGACCCCTCAGCAGATAAACAGAGAGGAATTGATTCTCTTACAAAAGAGAGTGAACCTCAAGAGCAGCAGTTGCAGCATCTACAACAGACTGGGATACCCAGCCTGCCTGAAATACAGGGATTTTGGGGAGCACGGGTGTGTGGGGAAAAGCAAACCAGCTCCAGAATCCCAGCTGATGCAGCTTCAGCCTGCAGAAAGCTCCCACACATGGTAAAATCCATCCATGTCTTATCAATAACCAGCAAACAGAAATTCCCAACCAGAGCCACCTCCTAAAAACCAGGGACAAACAGAAATTCCCAACCAGAGCCACCTCCTAAAAACCAGGGACAAACAGAAATTCCCAACCAGAGCCACCTCAAGGGAACAGGGACAAACAGAAATTCCCAACCAGAGCCACCTCCTAAAAACCAGGGACAAACAGAATTCCCCAACCAGAGCCACCTCCTGGGAACCAGGGAACAGCTTGGAATTCTTTAAGAAAAGAGCTGCTCCCACATTCTCCATGTAAAAAACTCCCAGCCATCCCCCTCACCTGCCCAGCTCCTTTCATTTCAGGGCATGTTCCTCCCAGCACATTAAAAATTAAAGCAATAATGAAGTGTCCAACCCCTCCAGAGCCCAGGGGGAGGAGCAGCAGCTCCCGAACCCCTCAGGACCCCCCAGAGCATCCTCCCTTTGGGGTGAGCTTTGTTTCCTCTTTGCATCCCCAGCTCCAGCCAGAATTTCCCTGCTGCTGCTGCTGCTGCTGCTCAATTCCAACATAAATCAGCCACATTAGGCCAGGAGTCCCAGGAGCTGTTAATTCCTGAGAAAAGGATAATGAAGCCAATAAAATCAGGGCTTGCTGTCCCCAGAAGGCCACCGGGAGTCAGGTCTGAGGTGCAGAGTGCCACCAGCCCCCCTGATTGCACCTGGGGCTGCCAGGGAACTCTTTTTTCTCAGGGATTAATAGGGAAAAAAAGATGGGATTTGCCTCTAAAACACTGCTTTGGAACTGCAACCCGGGCAGGATTTGTAAGGGGGAGGCAACCACGAAGAAAATGAGCCAAAAATAAGGAATCTTCCAGGTACAACCTCAATTTCTGCCACCCCCCAACCTCAGATCCAAGTGAGCTTCACTCGTCCCCACCCACGGGAGCTGCAAAGGCTGAAAAAGCTGAGAAAAGCAGCAAAATCTGCAGCTGGGAGAGACAGGAACACTGGCGAGGTGTTTAAATCCTCACACATTCCTGCTTGGTTTATCCTCAGGTCCGCCATCATAAAAAAAGGAAAAAGAAAAAAAACCCCGTGTCTGAAAATTTCAATTCAAGAGCCTCTTTTTTCAACATTTCCTGCCCGAATCCCTCCTTCCTGATGGACTTTCCAGTGTCCCAGACAATGGGGGCTGCTGAGCTCCCCAGCTTCTCTGTGACCCCCTGGATATTTGTTTGGAAATGAAGATGCTGAAGTGCCCCACTTGTAAAAATCAATTCAGCGCTGTCAGCACACGGTGCTGCCTCATTTCTCCTGGAACAGATTCCCTCTCCTGACCCCCTGCAGTCCCTTTTAACCCCAAAGGTCCTTTCCTATTAAGATAAGGGCACTTTGTGGATGTGGGGGGAGGTTTCTATCAGCTCCTTCACTTGTGGGGTTGAATGGAAATGGCCTGGGATGATGGGATCCAGGATAAAGCCATTTCTGACTGCTGAGAAACAACATCAAATGAGATTTTCCAGCCTTTTTTTTCCCTGGAAAGTGGCTGGGAACCTGGAGGCTTTCACAGCAGAAAAGGGGCTGAAATGGCTCCATTTTCAAACACTGAAAATTAAAAATCTAAGATTTGGTTGTAACGACATCCTCCAAGACTGAGATTCTCTGATGATAATTTTTAAGAGGCTACACAGGAAAATAATCCTACCAAGAATTAAATTTTCATCCAGAACTCTTGTTTTCATCCCATAAAACACTTTTTGCCAGCACCACCTCCCTGCTTTGAAGCCTCTCAACACCCTCCAGCCCCAGACATTGTTTCCCATCTGCTGCAGGCAGATGCTCTCTTGCAGCCTCAAGGATTTGTCTGGGGGGAGGAATTTTCCTTCCAGGAAAGAGGCCTGAAGTCCCAGTTTTATTCTGATTTTCCTCTTTGATCCAGGTAAAACCCAGGCAGCAGAGCCACGGGGATGGGAAGTGCAAAAAGGGGCGCCCAGATTCCCCCCAGGCTCATCCCTGGATTGGGAATGCTGGGAATGAGTGCCAGGGGTGCTGCTAAAAATCCCTCTGCTGAGCTGATTCCCAAGGAAAAGCTGAGTCAGCAGGCCCTGGTGCCAAAGGAAAGGTTTTCATTGGAATAATTATAGGAGGGACTAATTACCAATCGATAATCCCAATAAAAATAAACATTAAAGCCCATAAAGGGGCTGCTCATTGGTGCAAACGAAGCAGAGCCCTGGCAGCCAGGCCAGACTGAGGAAACAGCTGGAAAAATCCCCAAAAACCACCTGGGAACCACCCTGGGGGACCAAAGGGACAAAATATTTGGGGTTTCAGTCTCTGCAGCCCCTTCAAGCTCAAGGGGAGAACAGAGCATAAATTAAAGCACTGTGAGCATCTCTCCAGCCTGGGATGTTGGACATGGAAGAGCCAGAGGGACCTGGCAGGGTTTGTGAGGATTGACTTGAAATTCTCTGAGTTTGGGGTTGGGTTTTGGCTCAGTGGAAGACTTGGGGCATCAGGGATGCTCCTGCGTTAAAAATGTGGAATAGCCATCAATNGGCTTGTGCTGGGGCTGTGGGAGCCACATCAGAGCTGCAAAACCCAGAACTCGAGGGGTGGAAGGAACTCAGATGCAATTTATTGATCACCTTTGAGGGGCATTGGACAAATGAGCTGCTCACCAAGGAGCTCGTGTGTCACCCGGGTTTGACAGGGCCTAGTGAGTTGTAACACTGTAATTGTAGTTTTTTATGCTTTTTTTGTAAACACGGTCCTTGTTTTTTTTTTTAACCGGCCGGGATTGTTTTGCACTTGTAAAATTGTTTTTCATTCCTTTCCCCTGGGGTGGAGAAAGATGATTGACCATGTCTTTGTCCTGTAAACCTTCAGGGGTGTCGACCCTTTTCACCAATCCTTGATTGTCTTTAGAAACATATAAAAATAGGAAAATAAAAAGGGCAGGGCTCTTTTGATCAGTGCTACCTGAAAATTCAACTGCTACTCTGAAACCCGCGTGTTTCTTCTGTTGCCAACTGTGCAACACTCGTGATGTTGTTCTTTGAGAACTGGCAATAGAAAATGCTGCCAGTGACTGCCCCAAGGGCTCCTGGCCCAGCAGGATCCCCCATTCCCAGGGGACAGGGCTGGGAGGGCTCCCCAAAACCCCACCAGGATGGAGAGAACAGCTGGAACAGGAATGGAAAAGGCACCAGGAACAGGAGGAGGTTGTGAGGACCATGCCCATGACATTAATCATGGTATAAAACCCTAATCTGACAATTCAGATTTAACAGTCACCTAAGCCCAAGCTGTTAAATCATTTTTAGAGTACCCAAAGAACTCGTAGCTAATAAGTGCAAAGAAAACTATTTTTTTTTTTAATTACAGGACAGAAATGTGAAGAAAGCAGCAGGTCTGGGGTCCCTTCTGTTATCCAGGCCCTCTAAAGGCCCAGTTCATCTGCTCCACCAGCAGGGAGCTTTGCCCAGCGTTAATCAAGCAAATGACATCCCAGAATTTGCCATTTCTTACGACCTTTGAGTTTCCTAATTAATTTCATTCCTCATAATGAGAGGCCTTTATTCATGGCCTCGGACTTGTGTTGTTTCTCACAGCTCACAGCTCACATCTCCTCACCCAGAGCCATCCCAGCCTGTTCTGGGGTTACTCCTTACACACCCCAAAATCTGCAGTAACAGCAGCTGATATTTGGGGCCTCTACTGACTAATTAAACTTCGAGCAGGAGAGAGTTTTGGTGGTTTTTTTTTTTTTTCCAGATTAATTTTTGTCAGGCTCTCTCCAGTACAGGAACGAGCATCTTGTCCAAGCACAAACAGAGAATCCAGATGTGCAAACAGCTGGGAGCCTTCCTGGGTGGGGCAGGGATTCAAACCTCACATCCATCTCCCTGTCATCTTCCCAGCAAGGCCCTGCTCTGCTCCCTCCCTGGATTTCCAGCCTGGGGCAGGGCAAAAGGAAAGGTTTAAACCAGAGCTTAAACCAGAGACTGAGGCACGGATTGAAATTCTCTGCCCGGGATTGAGTGGGGGGCTCTGCCCTGAGCACAGGGGTTTATCCACAGCCTGAGGAGATGCCAATCCCAAAACCACAGCTCCTGGAGGACAGTTCCATCCTCCACAAGCTGAACCCCAGCCTGTGGCTCAGGGGAAGCTCGGAAAAACCAGCAGCACTGCCTCCTGTCCAGAACATTCCTCCTGTCCAGAACATTCCTCCTGTCCAGAACATTCCTCCTCTCCAGAATATTCCTCCTGTCCAGAATATTCCTCCTGTCCAGAACATTCCTCCTGTCCAGAACATTCCTCCTCTCCAGAATACTCCTCCTGTCCAGAACATTCCTCCTGTCCAGAACATTCCTCCTGTCCAGAATATTCCTCCTGTCCAGAATACTCCTCCTGTCCAGAAAATTCCTCCAGCTCATGTGCAAGATTAAAAAATCCATCTGGAATAAACCAGAAATGCCCCTTGTGCAGCTCCTCTCCTGGCTCAGGCCTTGAGTCTCCCTCTTAACCCTTTCTCCTCCAGCTGCTGAGGGGGAATCACCCTGGACCTTGCCCAAAACCACCCCAGTGACTGCACGGGGGAGGAATTTGGGTGGAAAAGGAGCCTTAAAAGGGAATCACTTGGAAGTGCTCCTGCCTGGTGAGGAGCAGAAAGGATTAGATCACTTCAGGAATATTTACAGCCCCGCTGCAGTGCTGCAGAAAGAAAAGCTCCACGTGCTGCCATGTTCCATTTATTTCAGGCTTGGAGGAATAAATCTCCTTTGGAGCCAGGGTTTTCTTCCCACAAGGATTGGGAGCATGTGTTCACGCTTAGGGTAATTGCAAACATCCCTGCCTTTAAAAAGAAAAATAAATAAACCTTGGTGCATCATCAGGGGCTGTGAGCCCACAAATCCAGGAATCCACGCTGGGAGAGGCTCCAGGAGGGGCCCAAACTGAGCATGGAGGGGGTGAGGGATCCTCAGGGGCAGGAATTGCTCCCTGAGAGCACAGACACTGCCCCAAACCAGAAATTCCAGAGGGTGTTCTCCCCAGTCCCCACCAGAGAAGCAATCCCAGTATAACCAGTGCAGGGATCCCACTGCACTGAGCAGTTCTACAAATATTTTCTCCCCCTGCACTGAAACACCCTCAGAGATCCATCTGTGACCCAGATTTATCAAGGAAATCTTAAGCACAAGGCCACAGACACCCTTAAATCCACTGCCAGCCTCAGAAGGGGAGAAAAACACTTCAGAAAAACTCCTGCTGCTATTTTTTTTTGTATATACATTTATTTTTTTTTACATTTTTATTGCACGTTCACCTGTGGGTTGCAGATTTCACTGTTTGGATGTCGAGCCGGGGAGCCAAACCCATTTCATGGCTCTGCTGATGATTTTTATTGCAGAGAAAACTCCCTGCCTGCTCATCTCCATATAAAGAGCAACGGTGCAAGGCACAGATGTTGTGTTTGCCAGCAGGACCC
>VZTZ01040845.1:11392-24384 GCA_013400955.1 Drymodes brunneopygia | reverse complement strand
CTCAAAGAGCCCCCTGAGCACGTGTGGCACGTCACCAAACCTCCCCAGGGCTGCCACTGGATCCCTGGCACTTTACTGGGATTTTTACTGAAGGTGCTCTCCCACTCTGGGGGTGTTGCCAGCTTTGTCCCCTGTCCCTGAGATTCTCACCTCCCATCAACCATTCCACGTTTGGGGACGGATATTCCTGTACCTGTTGTGTTTCCATCATGGGGAGGAGGTCCCTGTGATGATTGGGGAGGTGTTCTGCAAGGATTTGCATTTATTTTGGCAGGGTCTGGTTCTCCTGGCTGTTTGTTCAGTCCCTGGGAAACGTGATGAGGATTTTGGCAAGGGCCAGCCACAGAATTCTGGCGTGGTCTCCCCTCAATGCGTTTCCCTTGGGCACGGGCTGCAAGGGGGTTAAAATTATCATCCCGGTGGAGTTCCAGGATGTGAAATATTTATTGCTTCCCTGCTGAATTTCATAGCCGTGCTGGCTCTGGTGAAACAATGCTTTCTTCACTCCGCACTCAGGGGGCTGCGGCACGGAACGGAGCTGCTCCTCCTTCCCACGGCAGCCAGCACGTGCTGAGCTCCCTGCAGCTGCTGCTCCCCTCTTGGATCAGGCTTCAGGCACCAGCCTGGCACCCTCCTCACCTGCCTGCTGCCTTTGGAGAGGCTGGCAGCAGCTTCTCCATGGCATTTTAGCCAAAGCCCGGGAGCGAACGTTGCCTCGCTGCTCCGTGTGGAGTTGTGGCCCTTTCAGAGCTGGTGCTCTTTTAGGTGCTCAGGAATGTCCACCAGGATGTGGATGAAGTTCAAATGAGAGCCTTGGCTGGCACCTGGACAAGGGGCTGCTTACAGAGTCACAGGATGCTTTGGGTGGNCAGGTTCTCTCCAGGCTCTCAGAGCTGCCAGGGCCGTGTGGTTCCCCGGGGCTGGGGCACAGCCAGGAGAGGCAGCACAGCAGCCTCTGCCCGTCCTTACTCCATTCATGCCTTCCCTCAATCACATTCCTGGGCCCTTAATCACACTCTGGATCACTCAGCCACAAACAGGCAGCAGTTTGTTCACTTTTCTTCTCTTCCAAGCCCTGCCTTTGCTGCGAGGCTCTGCCAAGTCCCAGCTCTGGAGGCACAAAGCTCCAGGCTCAGGAGGGTAAAAACCCTTGGGAAATCCTTTCAAACCCAGCTTGGTTCCATTTTCTCAGCAGGTTTCCCCCCCAAGCAGGGGCTGCCTGGAAATGGTTCCACTCTCACCCTCTGGAGGTTCCTGCTTGGTTTTGTGCTTTTTTGCATTTTAAGGATGGGAAATGCAATGGTGTGAGAGGGTTTCCAGCAGCTCCTGTGGGGTTTTTTGGGATGGTTTGGAGGTTTGGTGACGTGCCACACGTNGTGGTCTCCCCTCAATGCGTTTCCCTTGGGCACGGGCTGCAAGGGGGTTAAAATTATCATCCCGGTGGAGTTCCAGGATGTGAAATATTTATTGCTTCCCTGCTGAATTTCATAGCCGTGCTGGCTCTGGTGAAACAATGCTTTCTTCACTCCGCACTCAGGGGGCTGCGGCACGGAACGGAGCTGCTCCTCCTTCCCACGGCAGCCAGCACGTGCTGAGCTCCCTGCAGCTGCTGCTCCCCTCTTGGATCAGGCTTCAGGCACCAGCCTGGCACCCTCCTCACCTGCCTGCTGCCTTTGGAGAGGCTGGCAGCAGCTTCTCCATGGCATTTTAGCCAAAGCCCGGGAGCGAACGTTGCCTCGCTGCTCCGTGTGGAGTTGTGGCCCTTTCAGAGCTGGTGCTCTTTTAGGTGCTCAGGAATGTCCACCAGGATGTGGATGAAGTTCAAATGAGAGCCTTGGCTGGCACCTGGACAAGGGGCTGCTTACAGAGTCACAGGATGCTTTGGGTGGGAAAGCTCATCCAGTTCCACCCCCTTTCCATGGGCAGGGACACTTCCACCACCCCAGGCTGCTCCCAGCTCCTCCAGCCTGGCCTTGGACACTGCCAGGGATGAGGTGTCCACAAAAACTTCTCTTTTTGGGGACTTTAGAAGAAGTCCACCAAAATCCTTCCATCCAGAGTCATGGAAAATCCAGCAGAAGCCAGGATTGCAGGTCTCCATCCCAGAGGAGAACACCCCTGGAGCTGCCCCGTGGGCAGGGGTGAATGATGCTCCTAGTGCCCAGTAATTGGATTTCAGAGGGATTAATGTTACCTGTGTTTGTGTGGGTGCATCTGCAGTGCTTTCCCTGGGCTCATTACCCAGCCTGGCAGGGTAATCAAAGCCACGTGAGGGACATCTGGATCCACTGGTGGTTTATGTGGCACCTGGCCCCTATTAATAGTAATGAGGAAATGGCAGTTTGGGATTTCTTGACCTCACATGAAATCCATTTCTCTGGGCAAAGGTTGCTAACAGATGGCAGCAATTTGGGGCTCCGTTCATCATCTGTTGCACAGACTTCACTGCTCCTCTCTGGCCCTTTTTCCTCTGCTGGGAGCGATCCCTTTTTCCACCTCGCCCCTTCACAAGGGCTGTCTCTTTCAAAGGGAGCCCTGGAACATCTTGTTGAAGCATGTTCTGTGCAGCAGCGGGGTTTGGGAATGGCCTGACACAGCCAAACCATCCCGTGGAGCATAAATCACTGCTTTGCTCCCTGTGCTGCAAACTGCTCTCTTTTTGAAGTCCCTGGTTCCTCCGGCGCTCTTGGCCCCTCTCCAGTTTGTTTTTTGCCTCCCCAGCCCACAAAGACCCTTCTGCACTGGGGTTTGGGCCAGAGGGAAGGGCTGCAGGGAGACACAATGAACTGGGAACGTGGGAGCTGCTCAGCTGCAGGAGAGAAGGGTCTGGGGACACCTCACAGCACCTGAGGGGACACAGAGAGGGACAATCCACTGGGGACTGCAAGGACAGGGCAAGAAGTGATGGGTTCAGAGTGAAAGAGATGGGATTTTGGGCAGGAATTGTTCCCTGGCAGGGTGGGCAGGCCCTGGCACAGGGTGCCCAGATTTGCTGTGGCTGCCCCTGGATCCCTGGCAGTGCCCAAGGATGTCCAGGCTGGACATTGGGGCTGGGAGCAGCCTGGGACAGTGGGAGGTGTCCCTGCCCATGGCAGGGGGGGGACTGGGTGGGCTCTGAGGTGAAGGAATTCTGTGAAGGAATTGTTCCCAATTATTGATCAATCATCCTTCAAGGACATCCTGGGAGTGGCAGGGACAGGAGATCTCTGAGCCTCTTGCTCAAACATTGGCTCAGGGTGTTTGGGTGTCTCCTCTCTGGCCAAGGATCTCCTTGGCAAATGGGACTGATCATGGCTCTGCTGGAAGAGCAAAACCTTTTAACTGTGGTGATTTTCTTTTGTTTTCTGTAGTTCCAGCTGATTTGGAGCAGGCTAGCAGCAAGATAAAGAAACCCAGAGAGCACAGGCCTGGTGCTGCTTGGTGTTCCAGAGCTATTTTGGATTCAGGGCTTTGGGAATGCTGAGGGTGGATGCTGCTGGCTCAGATGTGGTGTCAGTGATCGCCTCCCCTCGTGCCCGGTGGCCACAGCTCTGTGACAGCAGGGAGTGACAGGAGTCTCTGTCAGGAACCCCAGCCCTGCACGCAGCAAACATCACACCGTGCCACAGGAAGGGAAAATCTCTGCCTGGGATCCATTTACCCACAGTGCTGCAGCAGAACTGTCCCACCTGAGAGCCTGGCCCTGTGCAGAATCAGTTCCAGCTGCAGCTCTGGCCTCCAGTGCTGCTTCCAGCCTCAAACCTCTTGGGGTTCTTTTTATTTATCAAAGTGAAATGGAAGTTGTTCCAACGACTGAAATCGTCGTGTAATCCAAATTGGGTTTGCAGAGAAGTGCTTTGTGTTGTGTTTGTGATTTAGGCTGTGATTTGCTGCTGTAAATATTGTAAATATCCCTCCAGCCTGGAGCAGATGTGCTTAAATCCACAAAGAATTGAAACAGCAGAGAAATAGAAAATCGCAGTATTTGAGCTGATGTGCTTTAGGGGAAGTGCCCAAGGCCAGGCTGGACACGGGATTGGAGCAGCCTGGGACAGTGGGAGCTGTCCCTGCCATGGCAGGGGTGACACTGGATGGGCTCTGAGCTCCCTGCCCACCCAAACCTTTCCAGGATTGGATGACCCTATGCAAACCCTGCCCAGGTGAATATTAGTTTTCTTTCCTCTGACCCTTCCTCTGTTGAATTTCACCCAGAGGAGGTGAGGGAGGTGCTTTAAAAAAAGCTCAGAATCTCCTGGGTCAGCCACTGCCTCTCCCCAGCGTGGGGCTCATCTGGAAGCAGCACAGCTCTGCCTGCAGCAGCCTCCCCTCTGCAGGTCATTGGCAGCCTAATCCTGCGTGGCTGACAGCCCTAACGAGCCCATCAGGTGAGCTCAGGTGCACAATTGCAGGAGATTTGCATCCCGTGCGTGGGGCGGGGCTGGGAGGCTGCTCTGGGCACTCAGCCGTGTCACAGGCAGCGGCACAGGCAGCGCAGGGGCTGGGGGTCTTTGGCTGCTCTGGGTGGGAGGGACCTTCAATCCCCTCCCATCCCATTACCCCATCCCATCCCATCCCGTCCCATCCCATCCCATTATCCCATCCCATCCCATCCCATTATCCCATCCCATCCTATCCCATGGACCCCATCCCATCCCATCCTATCCCATGGACCCCATCCCATCCCATCCCATCNTCCCATGGACCCCATCCCATCCCATCCCATCCTATCCCATGGATCCAATCCCATCCTATCCCATGGACCCCATCCCATCCCATCCCATCCCATCCCATTATCCCATCCCATCCCATTACCCCATCCCAGCTCCCTCTGGGATGTGTCACTGCCATGGGGAGCCCATTGCTCAAGGAATTGCCCAGTTCCTCTGTTCCATTGTAACACGGAGTTTATTCCTAGGAACAGATTTAAGTGAAAGGGACCTTGCACACACAATACCCCACGAGCCAGCAGGTTTCAGGTGAGCAATTCAGACAAGTAAACATCTCCTCATGCCCCAAAATAAACATAGGAAATTGGGGGGTTTGTGTAAAAGCTTCCCCAGGCCTGGGAGCTTCACTCTTCAGGGATTGTTTTTGCATTCAGGAGACAGTTACAGCTGGGTGCCAGAGGTTCTCAGAGCTCAGAAATGTCACAGTCTTGTTGCACCTGCAGGTCCCCTGGTGCCCTCGGGCTGAGGCCCTGCCTTGTCCTGAGGATGAGGAGAGGGAGAATCTGTGACATGGGAAATGTGAGAGCAGAGGGTGAGGGTGGGCAGGCCCTGGCACAGGGTGCCCAGATTTGCTGGGGCTGCCCCTGGATCCCTGGCAGTGCCCAAGGCCAGGCTGGACATTGGGGCTGGGAGCAGCCTGGGACAGTGGGAGGTGTCCCTGTCCATGGCAGGGGTGGCACTGGGTGGGCTCTGAGGTCCCTTCCCATCCAAACCATTGCATGGCTCCATACCCTGGCCCCAAACAGCAGTGCCTGGTGCTGTGAGAGGAGCTGAGCCACAGGTTTTATTCCTGGCTGCTTTTACCCTTTCAAAGAAGGAAATCTTTTTGTCCTGATGCTCAGTCCCAAGGAGGTGTCAGTGTCCCCAGGAGGTGTCAGTGTCCCAAGGAAGTGTCAGTGTCCCAAGGAGGTGTCTGTCAGTGTCCCAAGGAGGTGGCAGTGTCCCAAGGAGGTGGCAGTGTCCCAAGGAGGTGTCTGTCAGTGTCCCAAGGAGGTGGCAGTGTCCCAAGGAGGTGTCAGTGTCCCCAGGAGGTGTCAGTCAATGTCCCCAGGAGGTGGCAGTGTCCCCAGGAGGTGGCAGTGTCCCAAGCTCGGACAGTGCTCTTTGCTGTGGCTCCCCCATCTCCAGCTCAGGGGTGCAGAGTCCTGCTGTCCCTTTGCTGTGGCAGATCTGGGGGACAGCTCACAGCACTGTCACAGGGAGGGGAGGCTGCAGGGCCTGCCCTGCTCTCAGGCAGCAGCAATCTCCTCCCCGAGGCTCTGGAAGTTCCCCAGCGTGAGCTGAGCCCTGCATGGGCAGTGGGAGCTGCAGCAGCGCCTCCGGGAGCAGCTGGGGGAGCACCGGGGCTTTCCAGCCGAGCACAGCCCCGAGAGGGGCACAGCAGGCTCGGGGACAGGGACAGGATGGAGCCTCTGGGCTCCCTGCCCTGCTCTGGGGGCTCTCTGAGCCCGGGGTGGCAGCAGGGGCTGCGTCAGCCCCGCTCGGGGCCGTGTGTTCTGCATTAGCCGGGGAGCCACCCCTCCCCAGATCAAAGGGGCTCTGCTGGGACACGAGGAGCTGCCTCTGCCTCTCTCACACATGCCTGCAGCAGCTGTGGGGCCTGGGGCAGCCCAGGGGGGCTCCTGGGTGTGGGGCACAGCAAACTGGGGACAGCAGCTCTGCTCTTCCAGCCCAGGGGGGCTCCTGGGTGTGGGGCACAGCAAACTGGGGACAGCAAACTGGGGACAGCAAACTGGGGACAGCAAACTGGGGACAGCAGCTCTGCTCTTCCAGCCCAGGGGGCTCCTGGGTGTGGGGCACAGCAAACTGGGGACAGCAAACTGGGGACAGCAGCTCTGCTCGGCCAGCCCAGGGGGGCTCCTGGGTGTGGGGCACAGCAAACTGGGGACAGCAGCTCTGCTCTTCCAGCCCAGGGGGGCTCCTGGGTGTGGGGCACAGCAAACTGGGGACAGCAAACTGGGGACAGCAAACTGGGGACAGCAGCTCTGCTCTTCCAGCCCACATCCATGTGCCAGCTGCTCCTTCTCCTGTCCTTGCAGAGTGGGTCCTGCTGCCTCACATCCCTCTCAGCTCTGGCAAATCCTCCACCTCTCACTGGAGGTGGGAGCTGGTGATCTCTGGTTGGAGTGGGAAGCTGTGCTCGTGGCATTCACTCTGCCCTGAGCTCCAGGGGAGGGAGCTGGGGCTTGTCCTGCCCTCACCAGGGCTGCTGAACCCTGTGAGCTTCCCACAGCTGGGAAAAGGAGTGCTGGGAGTGGTGGCAGAGCCAAGGGGCAGAGGGAGCCCAGGGTCACCCCCAGCCCTGGGCAGCAGAGGAGGTTCCTCCCCAGAGGTGCCAAAACCCCACCCCAAAGGCTGCACTGTTGGAGGGCAAATGTCACCCTCTCTTCTTCTGCTTCTTCTTGGACATCAGGAGGGATTTCTGCCTGGAAAGGGTGCTCAGGCCTTGGCAGAGGTTTGGAGTGCCCAGGGAGGTTTGGAGTGCCCATCCCTGGAGGTGTCCCAGGAAGGGCTGGAGGTGGCACTCAAGGGACAAGGTGGGGATCAGGCACAGGTCAGATTCGATGGTCTGGGAGGGCTTTTCCAGCCTCAGGGATCCTGGAATTCCAATGGGACTGGAATTGTGCCTGCCCTGGGTGTGTGCAGAGCTCTGAGCATCACTGGCAGTGCTGAGCAGCAGCAGCAGCAGGAGGAGGAGGAGGAGGAGGAGGAGCAGGGCTGAGTCTGTACTGTGACGAGGCAGCTCTGCTGCCTCTGCCTGTGTCATCCCTTACGTTCCCTGCTCCGTGGGTAGGCCCAGCCTGTGTAGGCCCAGCCTGAGGAGGCAAACAGTGAGGAGGAGCTGAGGATGATTCCTGAGGATGATTCCTGAGGATGATTCCTGAGGATGATTCCAAGGATGCTCATTTGGGAGGGTTGGCAGTGCCCTGCGTGACGAGCCTGGCACGCAGCTCATCTGCATCTCGTGCTGCTGCTGCAGCCAGCAGTGGCAGAGAGGGGATGACAAATCCTCCAGGTTTGTAGGAAAAGCAGGGAAGGTTCCCCATGGAAATGTGTGAGCTCCCAGAGCTAGGAATGAGCCCAGGGCACTGGGAGCCCTCGTTCTGTGCCTGAAGCACAGACACTGTCACCCAAAGAGCCACAAATGCCATCCATCCATCCAGGCCCCACAGCAAATCTGCATTTAGAGTCTCCCTGGAAGGGTTTGCAAAGTGTGTTCTGATCAGTTCTGCAGGAGCTGATGCTTTCACCCCAGCAGTGAGAGATGCTTTCCTTCCCTCAGCTCTGCCCCTCGCTGTGCTGTGCCCTGCCCATCAAACTCCTCAGTTCTCATTTCATCTGCTTTAACCACTTTATTCAGAGGAAATCTGTGGGTGCAGAAATCCAACCCTGCACGTGTTTTATCATCCAGTGTTTAGGTTTGAGTTTATCGAGAGCAAAATCCACATTTCTTGGTGCTGTTAGGGCTGCATTTATCACGCCAGGCTGTGGCCAGGGACTGATCCATCTTCCTCAGGGTCTGTTTTCAGTGCTCTGGCCGTGTCTGGCAGCTGTGGATGAACATCCCAGCACCGAGCAGGGCTCCCTCCTTGGGAGGGGACAGAGTTTGGAGCAGCAGAGTGAGGCCATGGGCTCAGTGCTGCTGCCCTGGACCCACCCCGGGGGCTTTGCCTCCTTCATTTGCTGTCCTTTTATCTTCATGAGAGCAGCTTTTCCTGAGAGACTTGGTGGCCTGAGGGGTTTCCTTGTGTCCTTGTTCCTCACCCCTGGGCTGGATCACAGAGCATCACCCCCAGTGTCCAGAGTGTGCTTGGGGTTTGGGGCACTGCAGAGCTCAGGGCTGGCACAAATCTGGCAATTCCCAGGCTCATCACCTGCAATGCCCAGGGTTCTCTCAGGGTTTGGGGCACTGCATTCCATGTCTGATCCATTTCAACTGGAACAGGGAAGAATGTTTTGCTTTCAGTGCCGTTTTCACAACTGAGAACAGCCTGGAGTGTGGATTTGGGGCCTCAGTCTGGGAGAGGCTCAGGGAGAGAAGGGGCAGTGCCCAACCTCAGGCACATCTCAGCTCAAACACCAGAACCATCAGAGGCCACCAGAGTTGGGGATTTCCACATTTCTCAGAGTCGTGATGCCAGTGCTTCTCCAGGAACACAGCCTGTGTTTGGGAGGGAGGCCCTGGCACAGGGTGCCCAGATTTGCTGTGGCTGCCCCTGGATCCCTGGCAGTGCCCAAGGATGGCCAGGCTGGACATTGGGGCTGGGAGCAGCCTGGGACAGTGGGAGGTGTCCCTGCCCATGGCAGGGGTGGGATGGAAGGAGTTGTGAGGTCCTGTCCCACCAAACCCTCCTGGGGTTGTTCTGTGCCTCTGGCAGGCACCCCCAGGCCCCAGCAGCCATCACTGAGCCCAGTCATGGTCAGTGCCACAGGCCCTCTGTGGCCTCTCCACCAGAGCTCACTCTTCATTGCTCCAAGCCTCCCATAAAGCCCCAAAGGGAGGACTGGAGGCCTGGTGATGGGTTCAGCAGGGGAAGGGGCTGATCACACTTTGTAATTCCGTGCCCTGACTCCAGGAGCCCCCGAGGGCCAGCCCCTGGTGCATGGAGGGGCTCTCCTCCCTCAGGGATAATGCAGGATTTTCACAGGATTATCCCCACCCAGCAGCTCCTGTCCCTGCCCTGCAAGTGCCATTTCATGGAGCCTTGGTGTGCTCAGTGCCTGAGAGCCTCTGTCCAGGCCAGCCCGGGGACACTGAGCAGCCAGAGCCGTGTCCCCGTGGGGATCCCCTGTCCCAGCCATGGCCATGGCCCAGCACTGCCTGTGCTGGCACCAGCCTGGGCTGCAGCAGCACCTGCCTGGGCAGGGCTCATCCCCAGCACACAGCTTCCCAAGCACGGTCTCCAGGGTCCTTGAGGACTGCATAAAACATCGGGAGAGTGTTCCAGGAAATGATGGAAGCCACGAGGAATTTAAATATTTTCCCGAGTTTTTTGTCCTCGCCCACATTCTGTCTGCACTGCTCCTCTCCTCTCCCTTTCCTTTTCCCTGCCAGCCCAAACACNTTCCCTTTCCTTTTCCCTGCCAGCCCAAACACGGAGCTGCAGATTTTGGGGTCCTGCAGAGCCCTGGAGCTGCAGATTTTGGGGTCCTGCGGAGCCCTGGAGCTGCAGATTTTGGGGTCCTGCAGAGCCCTGCAGCTGCAGATTTTGGGGTCCTGCGGAGCCCTGCAGCTGCAGATTTTGGGGTCCTGCAGAGCCCTGCAGCTGCAGATTTTGGGGTCCTGCAGAGCCTTGGAGCTGCAGATTTTGGGGTTCTGCAGAGCCCTGGAGCTGCAGATTTTGGGGTCCTGCAGAGCCCTGGAGCTGCTCTCACACCTCCTCCCTGCCGTGTCAGGCCCAGCTCCAAGCACCAGATGAGCAACCCAGTGAATCCAGGCAGAGCTTCCCCCCCTCGCAGCAGCCGAGGCCGCAGCATTCATTAATTAATGATTAATGATTAATCCTCGGGCGCAGTTTGCGGTTGTTTCCATCACCGCCCCGCTCCGCTCTCCCCCAGGATGACTCCACACCTTCCTTTCCTCCGCACGCGTCAGAGGAGTCTCGGGGGCTCAGTTTGGAGCCAGAATCGCTCCTCCCTCCCTCCCTGCCTCCCTCTGTCCCTCCCCCGGTTGTCACCGTGGGTCCCTTCAGGAGCATCCCAAACGTGCGGCGGTGCCGTGGCTCTCCCGGCGAGGGCTGTGCTTGCTCCTCCTCTCTCCTCAGCTCCTCTGGGTGATTCTCCTCTCTGGAGCACCCCTGGAAGTGTCCAGGGAATTCCCGGACGTGGCACTCAGGGCTCTGGGCTGGGGACAAGGAGGGGACATCTGGGCTGGATGCTCTGGGAGGGATTTCCCAGCCCCAGTGGTTCTTTCCCTGCCCAGCCCCTTTTCTGGGTGGTTTCCTTCCAGCTCTGGGAGTACCGCAGGAGTTGGGAGCTCAGAGAGGTCGGACTGGGCAGTAATGGGGTGTTGCTGTGCACAGCTTCTTCTCTCTCGAAAGGAACAATAATGTGCAGTTTTGTCATCTCTCTTCCCATAAATCAGGTGGGTTTTTTCCTCAAAGCAGCCTTTTCAAAGTGCCTGAAACATTTCCATTCCTCAGGAAGGCAACTGCTCCACTACCACTGCTTTTTGTGCACTTCTCCAGTTCTGTGTGGAAATTGGAAATTCCGACATGTAGGAAATGATGGTTTCGGATAAAAACTTCCCCGAGCCAATTCAGATTTTGAATCCAGTGTAATTCCATTCTGTATTCACCATTTGAACCAGAAACATCCCTGGTGCTGCTGTGAGGACGTGGTGACACAAAGGACCCGTGGGTTTGGGTTCCCATTTCTGCCCCTGCTGCAGCCCAGGCTGTTGAGGAGCTCGTTGTCTCCAGCCCAGGCTGTTCCTGTGTGGCCTCAGCTGGGTTTGATTTCACCTTTCCCTGCCCATCTCTGCACTCTGCATTTCCATCCTGTCAATGTCTTCCCAGCCTCTGGGTGCCTGAGAAGGGGGATGTCCCCAGGTCATTCCAAGTCTTTAATGGATGCCTCTGCTGGGCTTTTCTCTCCTCGTGGGCCCCTTCTCCTCGCTGCCTGTGCTGCACTGGGGTCTCCAGAAGTGTTTGGCTCTGGTGTTCCACTCTCCCCCTTGGCATCTTTGGTATTCCCAGCTCCACTTCCCTTTGCCACAGCCACCAAAAGCTCCAAGTTCCAATCCCCAGCCACAATCCTGTCCTTTTCTGATATTCAGTCTCTTCTCAGCTCTTCTGTTCTAATTCCTGTTTCTGACTGATGTGAGCTTCCCAATCATTCTGCTTTTCCTTTTATCATTATCCTGGAAAATGCCATTATGCCACTGGAATTTCCCTTTTACTTCAAGATTTATTAAGAGTGGGTATCAGTGGGCCAAAAAACTCTCCAGGCAACTCTCCAGGGGCTCTTGGGCCCAAGTTCCCCAGCCTGCTTTGGAAGTGAGTCTCTGCAGAGGACACTGTGCTGACCCTGAGCTTCTGGGCTGCAGGAGCTCAGAAATGCTGCTCCCTGGATGGGGATGATGATGATGAGCTGTGACTTCATCCTTGTCCCCATCCTGAGGCCCAGCTGCTGGTCCTGAGTGGGGTCTGGTGCACTTGGTGGGAGAAAACACTGCCAGGGTTCCCAGGGGGGCTGAAATCCTCCCAAAATGCTGAGCTTCACTTTGAATTTTGGAGTTTGTGCCTAACCAGGGGCTCCTTTTCTTGCCGTGCTGCTTCCTCCCACTGGCAGCTTTTTCCCTGTCATTCATCCCATGGATCCTGGATCCCATGGCCCCGTTCCTTCTGAGATCCTGGACTTTGGGGTTGACTTCTGCTAAGATGGAGAGCAGAGTTTGCGTCTCCCCCCCGATTTGTCCTTTTCCGTCTCAAATTGCTGTCTCTGCATGGGCTGCTCAGGCCCGTCCTGCAGGGCTTTGGGGGGAGGATGGATGAGTCCCTCCTGCTGGCATTTGGGGTGAGGATGGATCAGTTCCCTCCTGCTGATATTTGGGGTGAGGATGGATCAGTTCCCTCCTGCTGGCATTTGGGGTGAGGATGGATCAGTTCCCTCCCGCTGGCATTTGGGGTGAGGATGGATGAGTTCCCTCCTGCTGGCATTTGGGGTGAGGATGGATCAGTTCCCTCCCGCTGGTATTTAGGGTGAGGATGGATCAGTTCCCTCCCGCTGGCATTTGGGGGGAGGATGGATCAGTTCCTCCCGCTGGCACTGGGGCAGGGAGCACCCAGCCCCTGCCCGGGGCTCGTGAGTGCTCCCCACACCAGCGCAGCCTCCAGGGCCTGTGTGAGCCTCTGCTCTGCCTCTGTGCCCGTGACTCATCCTCACCTTTGTGGCATCAGGAAGTGTCATTAGAGCGAGCGGGGTTATTTTTGTGCGCCTCATTAGAATAGGGAGTGGATGGATCCCTGAGGAATTCCTCCTGCATCCTTGGCTTGCAGCAGAGCCCGTCTTCTCCTGGCTTTTCTGAGGATGCAGAGCCACAGGTCCCAGCTCTGGCCTTGTGCTGGCAGATCCTTGAGGGAGCAAACCCAAACACGGAGTTCCCCACGGGGCAGGTCCCTCCTTGTGCCAGCAGGGACTGCCAGCCCTGGGCGGTGGCTGGGAGATGTCACACCCCTGTGTCACGGTCACATGTGATGCTTTCAGACACCCTGTCCTTTGAGCAGCCCCCAGGCCTGGTGTCCCAGTGTGTCCCTGTGTGTGTCCCTGGCCATGGCTGTCCCC